>CM021101.1:121352904-121583326 GCA_007115665.2 Sequoiadendron giganteum | reverse complement strand
CATATCATATTGCATTTTCATTATCAATCTCATATCATTTTTTTAATTCATTTTTAATTCATATCAAGTTCATGTCATTATGTCATCTTACGTTGCATCTTATTTCACCAATTACTTGCATATCATTTTATATCCAATTTTATTCATTTCATTTTTTTATCATATTTTTCATTTCATTATCATTCATATCATTTTTTAAATCATTCAATTCATTTACATCTCATTTCATTAGTGTCATTACCATTTTAATTTTCATATCATTATCATTATTAGTTTCATATCATTTCTACATTATCACATCATTTCATTATCATATTATTTCATATCATCATTTACATATACTTCTCACATCATCATTTCATATCATTTTCATGTCATTAATCATTCATCTCATTTGCATCTTACATATTACTCTCATCATCATATTAGCATATCATATCAAACATTTTCAAATTTACATATCATTTTTCAAATATTATTTTTCATATCATTATCCTTACCATGGCATTTTCATTTAATGCATCCATATCATTACATCATTTGCATAATCATACATTTTAAAAGAGAAAAACACGTACATGGCATTCATTTCATATATTTTCATACATCATATGGAACCATAAAATCATTCACATTGCATTATCCATATTCATCATATCAGATTCATCAAATCATCATAATAACATCATCATTATTCATATCACATGCATCCATCATCATACGATCATATAAAAAACATCCATAAACATGCATAATCATAAAAAAACATGCCATATAAAAGTAAAAATGCATACATAAACATCCATCATAGCATAATCAAAGACACATGCATATCAAAACCATCACCGCTGCATTTCATAATCTCATCAAATATAAATGTCCATGGGTACAATGATATCAAATGTTTGAAAGAGATACATAAAATACAATAAAAGGGTGTATACATAATCATCACTGAGGAGAATCTCTATGGGGATCATGACTACTATTGCCACCAGAGGTAGTCAATCTCTCTAGAGCCCTGCCATTGGTATCACCAATCTCTCATATGACAGAATGATCCACACTCCTGGTGGCATTCCTAGTGTGGTTGTGTGAGTGGATACGGGACCTGGTGCCTGACAGGGTGTATGGTACTCTATGGTCTGAGGGTACTACCTCATTATATCTTTGTCGATAAAACTCACAATCCTTGGAAATCTCTAGGCCCTCGACAACTACCTCTCCAATAGAGGTACCCTATACTGATATGAGTCATCTCTTTGCTACTCCCTCTTCCTATAAGCATCATTATCTCAAGCTATCCCTCTCTGTTGTTAGCTAAGAAATTTTTGGGTCAGGAGGTGGTGGCTGAACCATCTGTGCCTACAACTAAGTAATCGTGGCATGTGCCAAAGCTAACTAGCTATGGAGAGCTTGTACCTGAGTTTGTAAAGAATCAATCTGACTCTGAGAGGGATCCCTAATAGTAATCTGTGGTAATTTGGTTGTCGTCTACTCAACAACTCTCATTGTGTAGGGCCGAGTCTTGAATGGCACATCAAAGAAAAATCTCTATCACCACCACCCTTGTCATCCCCATCATCATCATCATCATCTGAATTGCCATCCTCCTCCTCATCAATATCCATTGTCACCCCACCTATATCCTCCTCTCCTCCAGCAGGCTAATATGCCTGTCCCCCAACCTGTCCCCCTACCTGTGCCCTCGCCTCTACCTATGCATGTGGCTACCTGCGTGCTCTCTGAAGTGTGAGACCATCTAACAAAGGAGCGGGCTCATCTGGACTAGTCAGTCTTAGAAATCGGTAAGTGTAGAAATAGGCAGCATACTCCTTAGTCATGCTTGCATCTGCAACCTCTGGGTGGTACTCCCAAAACTTTGGTTGTAAACCAATGTACTCTACTCTCGTTGCCTCAAAAGGGATGAATGGACCCCACTCCACCACATCCTCCCAAAACCTAGCATAGTGGGCCACACCCTGTGGCATCATTTGTACTCGCCCATACTGTCTAAGTACTTGAAAAGCCAAAAACTACTCAATAATGAATGGGGTACGGCCAATTAGGCATCTAGCTATGTTGCAGTATGGTAGCTCAATTTCATCATCATCCCATGCCTCACAATCAACATAGGTTCTCTAAATAACTATATCCATATCATCTAGCACACGTCGCCAGTACTCTAACTTGCCCAACTTGGGCTAGATAAGTGGACCTAAATAAGCATAAACATATGGGCGGTCGATTGGACGATCTCTCCCCACGAAGGGGCGAGTAATGGCGATATGCTCCCATGCCCATATCTGCAAAAGTGTCACCCCATAATAAATACTCTTTACATCAATATACACCACCTAATGGAGATCGTGGTATAGATAGGCTAACATACAAGATCCCCATGCATATCTAGTTTGGTGAGGGATCATATCCTCGAAAATCTAACCCCAACCAATAGATAGTCCCTTCAACATGTGGTCGAGACATAGAAATCCACCAATGAAGCCTACGAAAATAGAGGGAAGTGGGACATAACCCCAAATCATTTCCCTCCAAGGGATCTCATACCCACTAATGTTGGGATCCTAAAAAACTCATCTCAGAGCATCTGTAACTCCAATCTCCTTTGGTCGTAAACCACAAGCTCGCCAACCATATGGATACCTAAAATCCTATACACATCCTTTAGTGTAACAATGATCCCTCTAGTGGGCAAGTGAAATGTGTTATGCTCACTATGCCATCTCTCAGCTAAAGCGGTCAACAGTGCCCTATTGACCCTATACTGAGGGATCCTTAGAAGTGATCCAAAACCACATCTAACAATCAAACTAATCGTTGGCTGGGATAATCTGGGAATCATCTCCCAGGTACAACGGAATCTCTCTCTGATCTAGAGGTTTTAAAATCCTCCTATAAACATCAATATCATTCAATTAGATCATCGAAAATTAAAATCAAACAATCAGGAAATCAGATAATCATGCCAATCATATCAAGCAAGTGAATCATATCAATCATTACTATTTTTTTTCATCTAAACATGAAAGTAAATTTATCAGAATCTTCACAATCAAATCAAAATCAGCAACATATCAGTCTATCATTACTATTTGTTCTTCAAGCAAGAAGGAAAATTTATCACTCTACTAGTTGTTTTTTATTAGACATGAAGACAAATTTAATAGCCAATCAGCTCATATCAACATCATTACTATTTCTTTTTCATTTCAAATAGAAAATTTATCATAATCAACATCATTTTAATATTTGTTTTCAAAGCACGAGAACAAATTTATTAGAACATCATCAAAATCAAGTCAATCTATCCTTGATGCTACTCAAATTCATCAAATCAGTTGTTTAATATAGCAACAAACATCAAGAAATCATCAAATTTGTCTCAAACTTTCAAATTCAACTATATTTCATGGATGCGCTAAAATAGACTTTCAATGCGCTAATGCAGCCAAAGCGCTACTTTATCCATGGATGTGCTAAAACAAAGGTTCAAAGTGTTAAATAATCAATGCACTATTCTATCAGATGTATGCACTAGATTATCTAACCTATGCGCTAATCTAGCCGATGCGCTAAAACCCTCAATCTATGTGCTATTTGAGCATCATATGTACGTAGTTTTCATCTATGCACTAATCTATCTATTCTATGTGCTAAAAGAGCCTATGCACTAGTCTAACATTCCTATGCACCACATTGTTCAATCGATGTGCTATCTTGAATGTGTTAATCTACCTAGGCTATGCGCTAAACTATAGCTCACATGCGCTAAATCAAAATCCTATGTGCTAAAACAAAATCTAAAAAATCTAAAAAATTTAAAATTTCAATCAAAATTCATCAAAAATTCACAATGGGAGGTTGTACGATCTTATCGAAGGGCCATATACTGCAGGTCATTGATGTCGTCAGACCTGCTTGAATCTGTGGTGCTCGTAGTGGATCAGAATCTCTAGTTCTTCTCTCGTAGAGCTCAAAAATCACAAAAGGCAACTGTTCAAATGACAATGACTTTTACCTTTTTCCACCTTTTCAGGGGATAAATAAGTTAGAGTTATTTTTATTTTCACCATTAAGAGTGCTATTTCGAGAGATAAATCGACGAATCTCCTTCAAATCATTTCAAATCTTCGAATCATATTCAAAATCATTCAACCACGCAATTTATTTCCTGAGGGGGCATATAGCATCAACAATGAAATTTTCAAAGTTAGGGGCAAAAATTTTTATTCATAATTTTTCTTTGAAGCAATGCGTAAAATACATCACTTCAAAGAGGGGAAAAATGTATACATCTAAAAATGGTCATTATAAATCAAACCTGTTAATTAATTAAATATAAATTATTTAATTAATATTCTAAAGTCATCTACATGTAAATAAATTTAATTATTTATTTATATCGTTCACTTTTCTAAATTATTCTAATCTAATTAAATAAATAAGTTTATTTAATCATCTTCTTCTTAATTAAGTTAAATAAATTTCATAATTTATTTATATTAATTATCATATTATTCTAAGTTTGAATTTTCAAATAATGGAATATTCTTCTAACTCATTTTTCACTCCACATTTAATTAAATATCCTAAATATTTAATTAAACACTTTCCTCAATTCACACATAATTAAATATTCTAAATATTTAATTAAATTCCTTTTTGATCTCTCACACATAATTAAGTATTTTTAATATTTAATTATGGAAGCTTCTAAAATTATTGTCACATATTATTAAATAACTTAATTATTTAATTATAGGATTTATCCTCAACTACCAACTAACTCCTCATAAATGAAGTGCACAAATGGCAACTTTCCTTCATTTTTGAATGGAGAAGGTTGTGGAGGAGGAAACATTTCCCATTATTCTCTCAACCTTTTATGTTTCTCTCAACCTCCAAAATCTCTCAGCATTCATCTTGACAAACTTGATTTAAACCATCGATCTTTGCCAACTTGACTTTTTCCTCCAAAACTCTATAAATATAGCATCCTTGTGAGTTGAAAAGGATCTTAGATTTTTTGAATTTAGTGTGATTACTATAGTTGCATTCTATCCAACACTTTTAGCAATCTTCTTAAGCATAGCATTTCAAGTTCATAGCATCTTAGTTTCATATCATAGCTTACTCATCTCATATCATTTAGCAATAGACATACATGTTACATAAGCTCATTCTCTAAGTTGTCATTCTACCAAGTTGTTGCTTACACCAACTGAGAGCTAGTAACTTGCATCGAATCCTTGGAGATAGAGGACAATGAGATGTTTTTGAAGGAGCTGTTGTTTTAGAGTTTGCTTTACATTTAAATTAGTTTCCTTTGATATAATGTTGCATTGGTGTGCTTTTTTATATCTCTAGTTATCTCACATATTCACACACATAGCATGTTCATTGGGGAGAATAGAAGTGGATAAATGTTTTGGAAATAATTTTGAAATGTGGAAGTTGAAGATGGGGGATCTATTAATAGATCGAGATCCATGGGATGTTCTTGATGAGAATGTTTCAAGGCATGTAGATCCTACTCAAGATTCTCAATATGAAGTTATGGATTGTAAAGCCAAGTGTCTAATCATATTATTTTTGGAAAACTCTATTTTAATTAATGTCCATGAGGAAACATCTGCATAGAAACTATGGAAGAAGCTTGGTGAGATGTATCAAGCCAAATCTTTAGTGAACAAGATTTTCTTGAGGAAGAAGTTGTATTCCTTGAGAATGGAAGAGGGTGGATGAGGCACATACCACCTAGAATCATTCAATATGTTGGTGGCTCAATTGGCATCCATTGGTGTCAAAATGGATGAGGAGGAGAAATGTCAGATCTTGCTTTGTTCTTTGCTTGATTCATGGGATTCTCTTGTTATGGCTATTAGGAGTACTTCTGTTATTTTGAAGACTGAAGATGTGGTGGGTTCTTTTCTTTTTGAAGAGATGAGGAGGAAGGTATCTATCACTTCCAAGGAGGCCTTAAATGTTTGTCAAAGAACTAAAGAAAAAGGAAAGAAGAATGAGAAGCATGACAAAACCAAGTCTAAGGGAGATCTAAATCTCCTGGAAAGTCCAAATTTATTTGTTGGAACTGCAGTCAGCTTGGACATGTTCATAAGGAATGCAAAGAAGAAAAGAAGAAGAAAAAGAATAAATTTAATTCTAATTTTGATTTTGAGAAGGAAGATGGCAATGCATTGATTGCAACTTTGGCGACTTGTGCAAGTGATGATGCATGGTTAATTGAATCGGGTGCATCTTTCCATATGACCTTTAATAGAGATTGGTATTTTGAATATGAAGAATTTGATGGAGGTAAGGTGTACTTGAGTGATGATTCTCATTTAGAAATTGTTGGTCGTGGTAAAGTTAAAATCAGGTTTCCTGATGGTAGAATGAAAAGGATTAATTGTGTGTTGCATATCCCTAGTTTAGCATGAAATTTTTTATCTATAAGTAAACTAATAGATGTGGGTGTGCATGTAGTATTTTTTGATGCAGGGTGCAAGATGGTTAGAGGTGCTATGGTGATTGCTAGAGGTGTTAGATATGGCACATTGTATAAGCTTGATGCATGTACTATTGAGTGAAATAGTACTTCTATGAAAAGAAAGTTTGTGGAAGAAGTGAGGGTTTCACCTTTAGGAGATGGTCATGGATTTTGGGTACCCAAGGGTGCTCTTTCTTCTGAGACAAAGTTACCTGTAGAGAAAACTATGTTATGGCACCAAATACTTGGCCACATTCGAGAAAAGGGTCTAAGGAACTTGAAAAATAAAAACCTTGTTGAAGGTTTGTGTGATTGTAATCTTTAATTCGATTTCTGCAAGCATATATTTATGGAAAACAAAACCACATTCAGTTTTACTTGAGTTCTCATAAATCTTGTGGTGTATTGGATCTTATTTATTCTAATGTGTTTGGTCCTATAGATGTTCCTTCAATTGGTAAATCCACATATTATGTTTCATTTATTAATGATTATAGTAGGACATGGGTATATTTTCTAAAGAGTAAATATGAAGTTTTCAATTGATTTAAAGAATTTTAAGCAATGGTTAAGTTGCAGAATAGACAAAAAATAAAATGTTTAAGGATTGATAATGGTGGTGAATTTTTCTCTAATGATTTTGATAGATTCTGTAAAAATTGTGGTATTCATAGATAGAAGACAACTTTGTATTCTCCACAATAGAATGGAGTTGTAGAAAGAATGTATAGGACACTGATGGAGAATGCTAAGAGTATGATGAGTGGTGCTAGCCTAGAACAAAGGTTTTCGACTGAAGCTATTGCCACTACATGTTACTTGATTAACAGGTCTCCTACATCATCTCTTGTTTATAAGACACCTATAGAGGCATGGCGGGGTCACAAGCCTTCATTAAGAAATCTTAGAGTTTTTAGTTGTGAGGCATATGCACATGTGTCAAAGGAGAAGCAAACAAAGTTGGAGAACAAGGTTGTGAAATGTATCTTCATCGGATATAGTTATGGTGTGAAAGGATACAAGCTTTGGGAACTAGTTGCACAAAAGGTAATATATAGTAGAAGTGTTACTTTTAGAGAAACTAAGCCTTCTTTTGTTGCATTACAGCTAGAACAAAGTAAAAAAGAATATGTGATTCAATTTCCTTCTACACTTGAGAAAGTTGAATCGAGGCCCAAGGATAGACAAGAAGTTGAGGAGAGCTCATCTAGCTCTAGATCTTTTAAAGAGGAGGAAGAACCTCCAACTCAACTTGTTCATAGATCTACAAGGAATAGACAACCACTTGAAAGGTATACATGATTGGAGATGTATTTTTGTTTCAATAATAACATGGATGAACCCAAATCGATAGAAGAGGCATTAGGTATGAATTACATGGAGAGTCCTAGAAGAATGATATGGATGAAGAAATGACATCTTTGAAAAAGAATGATATGTGGGATCTTATACCATTGACTGAAGAACAAAAACCTCTTGGTTGCAAATGGGTTTTCAAGAAAAATATTGGTTCCAATTGAGGTATTGCGAAGTACAAGGCAAGGTTTGTTGTGAAAGGTTACTCTCAAGTTGAGGGTGTTGATTATAGTGAGATATTCTCTCCTATTAGAAAAATGACACCCATTATATTTTTGCTTGCTATTGTTGTTGCTTATTATTTAGAGGTTGAGAAAATGGATGTGAAAACTAATTTCCTTCATTGTTATTTGGAGGAGGATATTTATATGACACATCCAGAGCACTACGTGGTGAAAGGTAAAAGTAAATTGGTTTGCAAATTGAAGAAATCTTTGTATGGCTTAAAACAATGTCCTAGGATGTGGTACCAAAAATTTGATACATATATGTTGAGTTTGGGATTTGAGCATTCTAAATGAGATCATTGTGTTTATTATAAAACTGATGGTTATCATTTCTTGTTTATTGCATTATATGTTGATGATATGTTATTTATTGGCAAAGGGAAAGGTATGATTTCAGAACTGAAATCTCAACTTGCTGCTAAATTTGAAATGAAACATCTTAGTCCAACTAGACACATCCTTGGGATGAAAACTAAAAGAGATAGAGTGAAAAATACGATATGGCTTGGCCAAATTAAGTATGTCAATTCAATTTTACAGAGATCTAACATGCAGGATTGTAGACCATTGTGTGTTCCCCTTTCTATTGGAACAAAGTTATCTATTTCAAATTGTCCATCATCTCCATCAGAGATGGAAGACATGAGAAGAGTGCCTTACTAGAGTGTGGTTGGAAGTTTGATGTATTCTATGGTTTATACTAGACCAAGGGTAAAAGTACAAACATGTGTCACACTTTATAAAGGAATTGACCAACATGAGAAAAAGTTCTCAACTTCAACCACATAAAAGTGGTATTTATGTTTTGAATTTCAAAATGATGTAAACTAATAAAATGTAAAACTTTTGCTGAATTTTATTCTTGTAATTTTTCAAATTTATTAAAACAAAAATTGATATTTTTTTATCAATTTAAAAGCAGATTTCGTTATGCTGAAAATTTCAAGAAAAAGTGACATTCAGTTCACGTTAAGAAACAAATAGAAAAAAAAAAATCATTTTCTACAAAAAAAAAATTCCCAGATAGCTAACTTCAATATCTAGGGCATGGAAAGAGAAACTTGAAATTTTTATGTATATTTTTTTCATAATAACATTTTAAAGTCAAACTAACCCCAATTTGATAGTTTTCAGTTCACGTTAACTATTATTTTATTTTATTTTCATTTTCAAAAAACAAAATATACCCTTTTGAAGAGGATTTTCTCCTCTAGGGCATCATATATTTTCCAATTTGTTCTGTGATGATTTACTATTTTTTATTTAATTTCAACTGTGCCTCTTGTTTACTTTGAACAACCTACTTGCAATATTTTAAAATATTTATATACTAAAACTAATCAAAATATATATATATATATATTTCGATTCAGCACTGTGTGTTCTACAAAAGGGTATTTTTATTTTTATTTTTAAAATAATTTTGATTGAAGAAATATTTAGTAGAAGTTGATTTTTTTTGGAAATTTGAGAAAATGGTGACTTTGTTGGCATGTCACCTACCATGTGGATGTATACAGTCGAATCGGATTCGGCTGTATCGTACTCGGCCGAAACCCTTCCAATAAAAAACTCCCATATAAAATACGCCAATTTGAAAGCCAAATTCAAAGTTTCAGAAGGAAAATTATTTTTTTTGGTTTCGATGAAAACCTTTTGTGCCACATGGTTTCGGCTGAAACCTATTCGGCTGAAACTATTCTGACCGAAAATAGTTCACTTGGAACTATTTATTTGGCCGAAAGGGTGACATAGGTTTGTGCTTTTACCTCCAAAAATTTCCCAAGAAGTGGGAGTTATTTCCAGATATATGTATAATCTTGGTAGAGTTCATTGGGATGTGCAATTAAAAGAGTCTTCAAATACTTGCGTGGTACCTCAGATTATTCCTTATGTCATTATAGTAAAGTGACTAAAGATGAGATTTCCCTTGATATTCATGGTTATGTGGATTCAGACTGGGCATGTGATATTTATAGCAGATGATCCACCAGTGCTTATGTGATTACTTTATTTGGTGGTGCAATCAATTGGATGAGTAAGTGACAAGTTGTGGTTGCTTTGTCCACTATTGAAGCAGAGTATATGGAAGATACTTATGCTTTTTATGAGGCCATCTAGCTTAAGAGATTGTGTTTGGATATTAGAATAAAACAAGGTGCAGTGACAATTTATTGTGATAGTTAGAGTATGATATGTCTAGCCAAGAACTTGACATTTAATGCCAGGACCAAACACATTGATGTATTGTATCACTTTGTTAGAGATATGGTCGAAGGTGGCAAGGTGAAGTTGGTTAAGGTAGATAATTTGATGAATGTTGTTGATTCTTTAACTAAGCTTGTGAGCATAGAGAAGTTTAGATGGTGTTTAGAGAATATGGGCCTTTCGGCCTCTAGCAGTTAAGAGACAATATTTACTCCCTCTCATTTATCTTGCAAGGTGTTTGAAAAGGGATATTTTTTGGGAAAACATGTCTCAACCTTGCAATTATATAATTATTTATTGTCTATAGGATCAATACATATTTATATATATATTTCCTAGTTACACCAATAGGTGTATACAATGGCATAAGAGGGGAGAGTTGGATGTGTGTAAGCAATATTTTGTTAACTTTTTCAAGAAACTCCTAAAATGGTCGACATACATTAGATAAATGATACATTGTAAATCTAGACCATTAATTATTAGGTTTTAGATCTAATGGTGGATATTTTTTTGGCATGTCTTGCCCTAGAATGTAACTTTATTTTATGAGGGTGTTGTATTATGACTATGGGAGAGAGATAGTAGTGTATTCTGAGAGTCTTTTAGTGGTCATGTTGTCTCTTGATCTCTAAGTGGTGATACTCCTATGAGAAGCTTTTTCTACAAGTATATTGTAATCTTTGTGATTTACTGAATAATATATTGGGTAGCTTTTGGAGTGTGAGGATTTTCTCCTGAAAGGGTTTTCCCCATGAAAATCAGTGTGTCATGGTATGCATGATACTTGTGTTTATTTTTGTTTAAGTTTATGTAACTGTTAACGATCTGTAAAATTTTTGCATTAGTATCCTCTCAAGATTAGTGTAGGAAGTTGGTCCAATACCTTAGCTTCCTTACATTTTAGTGATTGATCTTTTATTCTTGGTTTAACAAAAAAAATTTAGTTTTTCATTACTTTTCTCATTTTTTGCATTCTCATCAATTGCATCAACAGTTGACATTGAAATGAAAGTTTTTTATGATAATTTTTTTTTGTATATAATCTATTGGCATGTGTTCTTATTTATCTCCATGAAATCTTACCAGGAAGATTATCCAAAACATCACTTTCAATTTAAAAGAAAATATTTTCATTTTCAACATCACATCATGGATTTTCATTTTCAACTTCAAAAAGATTTTCATTTTCATCAACAAAACATTTTTCATTTTCATTTTCAACAAAAATGATTTCAT
Source organism: Sequoiadendron giganteum (assembly GCA_007115665.2). Lineage (NCBI taxonomy): Eukaryota > Viridiplantae > Streptophyta > Pinopsida > Cupressales > Cupressaceae > Sequoiadendron > Sequoiadendron giganteum. The sequence goes on along the minus strand of CM021101.1, from coordinate 121,571,785 downwards.
TTTCATCAAAAAAACGGTTTTCATTTTCATTTTCAACAAAAGGATTTTCATTTTTATTTTCAACAAAAGAATTTTCATTTTAATTTTCAACAACATTTAAATGATTTTCATTTTCATTTTCAACAATTTGTATAAAATATTCTTCTCTACGAATATTATCAATGTTAACATCCTTAAATCCAATATCTTGTAAGACTTCTACAAAAAAAGTCCATTTCACTAAAATGTGGATTTGAAGATCTACCTAGATTTGTGCCTATTGAAACATTCTCCATAGCATTGAAAGGGGGATTTGAAGATATACTAGGACTATTTTGTATAATCGTATTATTTTCCAAATTGATTTCTTGCAAATTAGCATCATCTACAACCATGGTCTCCTCAATCTTTTTATCAATAGTTGTGGAATTGGATGCTTAACCATTATTCATTGATCGAATCCTCATTCTTATATCTCTTTTCCTTTTTTCCTCTTTCTGTCTCTTTGCTTCAATTTCTTCATGATTGAACACCTTCCTATCTTTCCTCTTTATTACAAGCTTGTGAACCCCTGATTATAATATTTTCAAGCACAAATGAATGTCAATAGTGAAATTCTTCTTCTTTTGTTCCTCCAAACGAGTAGAAAACGAACACAATTCCACTCAAAAAATTGTTCCAATGATGCCTCCTTTCAAAAATTAAATTCAAATTGCAAGTTGAAGAATTGTAAAGAGAAAACTTGATAGAAACTAGGTGAATTTATCACAGTTGGGCGTACATGTCAAATTGTAGAATTCACAATAACATTTTGCCAATAATTTTTTTTTATATGATTAAAATAGAAACGAGATTCCATAATAAATGGGATCTCGATTATAAAATGGGATCTCATTTATATTTCAACGGTCCGAATAATAAATTTTAGGAAATGGGATCTCGATTTACAAAATGAGATCATGTTTTGTAAATAGGGTCATGTTTTGTAAACGGGATCCCGTTTCTTATGATTTGAATTTATGGTCAGGTTTTTGGCTTGCTTTTTGGTTCAAGAAAGGCCTTGGGGACCCGAACCTAGGCTTTGGACTTCGTTTGAATTGCAATTTCAAGGTCTTGACAATTTCACAGGAAAATAGTGACTTTGGACATATGTCTGAAGACATTTTGTAGAATTTTTTTGATGAAATTAAAACCCATTATAGATGAGATCGTGCAGATTCCAAATATGTAATTTTTATACAATTGGATTGTTTTTTCTATTTTCAATTAATTTCTGATGAAGATAGTCCATAAATTTGAAATAATAAGGTTTTTTACTATTTTACTAAATTTTTAGTAAAATATTTTTTTGTAAAATGAATTGCACGAAAATGTACTTCAAAAAATTATTTTCAATTGATAAAAATTCCAAAAATGATAAGTTTAGGTCATCTTATGCATGACATACATGACGATTTTTCAAAACAACAAATATGGCTAGTAAAAATTTAACAAAAGAAATATTCAATAAAAAATTACAAAAAATATTGAAAAAGTGCTTCAATGAGTTACAAATATGTTTCCAAAAGGATTTAGAAAAATATTATTATTTAGTTCAAAATATGGATGACATACACATGCATGGTATGGTAAAAAAAAGTAACTTTTAAACAATGGTTTTTAGAAATGCCCATTGAAAATCAATTTGTAGCATCCAGGTATTGAAATAAATTACATATTTGGAAACTAGACTTCGAGTACTACATTTTATGATTGGTGATTTTTTCCAAGATTCCATCTCTAAGTGCTTCAAATTTTAAGGTCAAATGTGTCAAATTTTGAAAATCAGGGAAAACACTTCCACTTTTTGGCCAAAAAGTGGACTCAACTTCTTGCCAACAACCCAAACCTATTTCACTCTCAGTACAATGAAGGAGAAATAATCCAACCAGTATGCAACTTTGCAGCATAATAATAATAATAATTTAGGATTTCTCCAACATATGCATTGCAATAATAATGTATTTAGTTCTTTAGAAGAAGTGAAGGGTGCAAATATATTTCTTCAGGATGATAGTCTATATGAAATTGAAGGAACGTGTTCAATTCAAATGAAAGGACATGATGATAAGAGGTTGGAAATAATACATTTTATTTTTGTACCTAATTTAACAAAAAAAAATATGGTGAAGTTAAATAAAACAACATGGCTGTAAGGTGGATTTATATTTATATAAGTCTCTAATCAAGAACAAAAAAGATATATTTAAAATTATCACTATAGGAGTTGAGAGAGATGCCATCTATTTTTTTTAGAATTTGTTAATAAGACAACTTCTAATACCATAGGTTCCTTCATAAGTGAGTTGTGGCATCAAAAAAATTGTCACTTCAACTATCAAATTTCAAAAACACTTTAAATGATGAATATGGCTGATATACTACCTTGGATAAGGTTAAATATAAATATGAGTACATGATATGTGGATAGAAAAAATATAGAGACAAGTTTGAAAGGTGTACATGAAGGGCAAGTAAATCTTATGAACTTTTATCTAGTGAACTGGATAGATCTATGAATCCTCCATCAAGTGGCAGGACATAGGTACATATTAATATTCATTGATGATTTTTCAAGGATAGTGTTTTTCATTCATTGATGAATCGTCCAAATGCCAATTATTTTAGAGTGTTTTAACCTAAAGAATTTTCTCACATACTTGATGAGATTAGAGAAAATAAATATGACAAGAAGAGTGTTAAGTACATCTTTCTTAGCTATAATTATCAAAGGAAAGGATCTACTTTGTATGATCCTAGTGTGGAGGACGTGTTCACAAGTAGGGATGTAAATTTTAATGAAGGGTTTCGAGATGTGACAATATCATTGCATATTCTACAAGTGGCATAGATAATTTTGAATCTTATAGTGCCTTTGGGACAAAAAAGATTCTAAATAAACTTCTAACATTTTTGAAGAATCAAGCCCTCCTCGAAAGACCAATATTATTTAAGAGCTTTATTAGAAGAGTGAAAAAATCATTATGTTATTATGACTATAATAATGAGGATAGATGATCATCAATCTATGATGAAGCTAAGGGAAAACATGAATGGGAACAAGCTATGCATAATGAATATGACTCTATGATAAAGAATAAAACTTGGGAATTATTGGACATGCCCAACGACAAGAATATGGTCAACAATAAAATGGGTGTTTAAGACTTAGTTAAAGTCTAATATAAGAACTAAAAAATAACGACTAGTATCCCACAAATACTCACAAAAGGGGGGAATTGAATACACAAAAAAAATATTTGATAGAAAAGATCAATATTGATAGGACTATTATAATATATTGGAAACTCATTCCAAGTGGTATCCCCCCAAATGGATGGCGAGAATACCTTTTTGAAGTGTGATATTTATGAATATATATGCATGAATCAACCAGATATTTTAAATATTAGGATAAGAACACTTAGTTTGTAGGTTATGGAAGTTTCTCTATGACTTTAAGCAAACTCAAAGAGCCTAGTATGACAACATTATTGGACATTTCAAAATTGAAGTCTTACATAATAGTCCTCCTTAATCTAAAATTATATATGAAGTAATTTGATGAAGGTGAAACAATTATTATTGTGCTTTATGTTGATGATATTATCATCATAAGAAATAGCATGAATAAAATAAGTGACTTAAATTTAAATATGAAATATAGATTTTAGATGATAGACCTTAATTTTCTATACTACTTAGCAGCCATTATAGTTGAAATATGATGGAATTTATCTCTCACAAACATGGTATGCTTTATACTCATTCAACAAGTTTAGGATGGAACATTATAAGTGTTTCTCCTCCACTTAATCCATGAATGCAGTTTGCTAAGGATATGGAAGGTGAGGATGTTGATCCTACCTTATACAAGAAACTTATTAGTAGCCTTGTTTATTCGACTCATATTCAGCCAAATATTTCTTTTTTACTAGGCATACTTTCAAGATTTTTGAGTTCTCCCAAGGTTCCACATTGGATGCTAGAAAAATATTAAGATATACAATAGAATTTGATTATTGGTGTTATTGTTCTTCTCTTAAAGACCTAACACTTGTATGATATTTTGATTCAAATTGGGTAGATTATTCATATGACTAAAAATATACTAGAAGTTATTTGATCTCTTTTGGTTTTATCCCTATTTTATGGTGTAGTAAGAAGTAATCTACTATTGTTTTATCAACTTTAAAGTCTTAATATATAATAAAAAATGAGGTAGCTAAAGAAATAGCTTGGTTATGGGTTATTCTTCAATACTCAAATAATATAATGTAGGGTCATCTTTATTTCATTGTGACACTCAAAGTGCAATTTTTTTTCCAAGAATCCAATGTTTCATGCTAGAATAAAAAAGTAGAGGTCTATCACCATTAGACAAGGAATTTCATAGAATAATATGTGTTTCATCCTCAATATAATAGGACATGGGACTAAATAGCTAATCCTTTCACAAAGGATTTATGTGAGACTAAGTTTGAATATCTTAAAAGTCTTATAGGATTATAGGAAATTAAATGAATATTTGATGTTTTTCATTTATGGGGAGTTATTATGAATTTCTATCATGGTATCAATAAATAAATTATTGTAAATGGATACCTAACAAGGCTTTGTTCTAGGATCCATATTTTTTAGATTATGGGGGACTATCTATAGGTCATTAGTGTAATTAATTTATTGGAAGGTGTTAGAATAAAGTAATTGTTAAATTTTTGGTAGAGACTATTAAGAAACACAAGTAATTATAGTTGCATAATGCCCATCGCCTCTAACCACTACTCACCTCACCATTTGTAAAAAATATTACAAATAATTGTTGTGTATGTGGAGTATATTATGTGTTTTATCTACAAAATGAATAGAATGAGCAAGTAATTTGTGTGCTCTTATGAGTAGTCATGAAATCTATTTGTTTGTTTGTTTCTCTCTATTCTTTTTCTTCTCAATATATTGGATAATTATAGTTAGATTATTAAGGGAAAGGTGGTTGTAGAAGTTAAAAGGTGAATGCCTTTTATAAATGTTAATAAATAATGTAATAAAAAAATCACATAATATATTAATGTGCAATTTTATTATTATTCTTTTATATATATTTGATTCTACAATTAAAAAAATCTCATGACTATATATTTGAATTAAAGGAAGGGTCAAGAAGATAAAACATAATTTTTTATTTGCATAATTAAGCAAACTCTTTAAAACACTCTGATCTTTACAATAAGAGTTGTTAGAATTTTATAATTCTTTAAATAATATGTTATCTATGAAAATTTTATTATCTTATGAAAATCAAATGGATTTCTAATTTTAATAAAAATAAAAATAGTTTATTAAGATTTATATAATACAATAAATATTATGCTAATATTTATTTTAAAAACCTCAAAAATATGCAAACAATTTTTAATGTTGGTATATTCACGATTAAAAAATATTTCTTAATCTTTATTTATGCCGTACACCTACCTAAAGATGGGATTCCTCCTAAGTAGAAAACATGGAAGCAAGTTCCTCCTAGATCTATCATAAAACATTCGTTTAAAACCATTTTAATGTTTAGCAGGAACGGAACCACTTGATGTGAAAGTATGTTGACTGCAATTATCATTGTCATAAATAATTACATAAATCAAAATTATTCTTAGAAAGTTTAAAAGTAAAACAAAATTGTACTTGGTCCATCCGAACTTTTAAGCTACAACACTCCTTTCATTGTTCAAAATAGACTTTGTTGTCAAACCATTTAGCATAGCAACACTGAATTAACTACACTTACGTTAGTTCTTATTCAACTCTTCTTGCACCTCATCACCATTTCACTTCAGCTGTTGAAAGTTAGTCCTATGAAAAGCAATTCACATTTTCTACCGCTCTTCTTATCCATGCCCTTCAATACATTGCCAAAATATATCCTGCTATCGACGTAACCATTGCACCTCACTGGGGTGCAAGCGCTAGTCTTTATTTATGCCGTACTCCTACCTAAAGATGGGATTCCTCTAACTAGAAAACATGGAAGCAAGTTCCTCCTAGATCTATCATAAAACATTCGTTTAAAACTGTTTAGCAGGAACGGAACCACTTGATGTGAAAGTATGTTGACTGCAACTATCATTGTCGTCGTCGTCTACCTGACTGACTAGGACCTGTAGAGACCTCGGAATTTGTGGTACAGGAGCCTCCATCATGCCTTCCAATATCTTCACCACTTCACTCATGCTTGGCCTCTCATTCTCATCGTCTTGGATGCACAGCCCAGCCACCACAGCGGCTCTTCTAACTTCTTCGATATCGGCCTCGCTCGCTATCCTTGCATCCACAACGCCTATTATGTTTCCCTTCTGAATTTGCGATGAAGCCCAGGTAGGAAAGTACAACCTACTGTCCTCCGCCCTTAAATCCAGATTTCTTCGACCGGATATAATTTCCAACAACGTCATGCCAAAACTGTATACGTCCGCCTTGGCAGTGATAGGAAGACCGGCGATCCACTCGGGAGCCACGTACCCACGAGTTCCTCTTGTGGTCGTCAGTACGCGACTGAAATCTCTACCCACCAGCTTCGCTAGCCCAAAATCTGCCACCTTTGGGCTGAAGTCGCTGTCCAGGAGAATGTTTTCAGGCTTGATATCGCAGTGAATGATACGATCCCTGCATTCCTCATGCAGATAAACTAATCCTCGTGCAGTGCCCAGTGCGATCTGATACCGGGTCTTCCAGTCCAACACCTTCTCTGCGTCTTCGGACTGAGAGAAGAGGAAGGAGTTTAGGGAGCCGTTGGGCATGTAGGCATACACCAGTAGCCTTTCTGAATGTTCTACGCAGAATCCCCACAGCCTGACCAAATTCACATGCTGTATTCTGCCAGTGGTGATTATTTCCGCACGGAATTGTTTTTCTGCTTTCCTGGAGCCCTCTAATCTTTTAACCGCAACAGGCGTATTGTCTGGCAGAGTTCCTTTGAACACGGAGCCGAAAGCTCCGCTACCCAGCTTATGCTTGAAATTCTCCGTTGCAATTCGCAGCTCTTTGTAACTGAACCTTTTGAGCGACAATGTCACCTCTTCTTCCATGTCTTTCATGTGCAGTCTTCGACTTTTCCAAAGAATAAATGCGGCGAAGAGGAGAGCTGAAACAACACAAAAAGCTGCGGCGGCAGAAAGTAAAATAGTAAGTGCGGGGGCTTTGTTGCTTCGCTCTGATGTCAAATGCGGCAACTCAGAAGCAGCCACCCTAACGAAGACGGATTGGCCCTCGGACGATACGCCCATTCTAAACAAATCTCCAAACCACAATCTACAGACAGGTGGATCAGAAATAGTGAAAGTAAAGGCTGTGCAGGAGCAATTGTTGAGGCAAGCAGTCCGGCAGCCTTGCTTTGTTGGCTCGTTGTTATATAAGACAGCTTCTTTTTCGGACAAGTATTGATTCTTGGCTTCCAGGAAGCCGTCGGTTGTGCCCTCTGTGACAGAGCATTGCAGGGGTCTTCGCCGAGCACAGCCGCTTGACCACCAACCTTGAGAGTTGTGCTTCGGCGTGAAGCCCTCGACACAACTACACACATCATTCACATTGCAGAGTCCATATGCCCCGCAGATTTCATAGTCACTGCATTGACCTCGGTATGTCGACCACCTCAGACTCCATCTACCATCATCCATCCAGAAGTAAAGTTCAAATTCACCATTCTCGTCCAACAGGAACCGCGCCGTGATGATATGATCTATCGGATTTAAGCCAAAATTAATGTATATTCTTGAAGCAGAAAGTCTCACACAGGACGCTTGAACTTTCTTCTGACCTTCCAACTCGGGAACCTTAGTAAAAGAATTGTGTCCCGTGCATTCTCCACTGGACCAGTATGGAACAGTTCTGTTAAAGAACATCATCATCTGCGTCTTTCCTGGAGACATGTCCATTCGGAAAGAGAAGAGCCCACTTGCAGGATCCAAAGAACTCTTCCACGAAGTTAGCGTCATGCCTTTCCACATCTTCATGCCAGGCAACCATGTATCTGTCGGATGTGCAAAACTCTCCCAAACAGTCACAGACTCGTTGTGGGCATCCAGCATAATGAAATTACCAGAGTCCGTCATCACAGCTCGTGATCCTTTCTGGCCAATATCAGGTGACCAAACGGACCGGCCCTTTCTATCAAACAATATGAGATGACCGTCTCTGGAAAATTTCAGAACGCCAGGCTTGTCTCTGACAGGATTATCTCTGTTAGCCACCCAAACAATGGCCTTTTGAGAGATTAGTGCATACCAGATGCCAATATACCAATTATTCGTTCCTCTCGGACTGAAAAATCCCAAAGCAAACGTGGCATTCTTTGAAATTAGTGTCTGATTTCCAGTGAGCGAAGCCCCCAGTAGAAGCGTATCTCCACCATCCCAAGTTACAGCACTGCAATCATACACTGGAATACTCATCATAGTAATTACTAAGACCAAATACTTAATCGTCATTGAAGTAGTGCGTAGATGGACATATGTTTCTGGTATATTTTCGAATTTATATAGAAAATAAACATGCTACACAACGAACAGCCTGTCCCGAGTAGTGCCGTCGATTCCAAACGTTCTAAGAGATTAGTACAAGATAGACTCGAGTAAATTTTAAAACTGCTTTGTTCTGGTCATACGTTCAAAATAAATCAAAAAAAGTTTCTTAATGTGAACAATTTCTTTTTATTTCTTTCTCTTCAATAGAAATAATGTGAACATGCTCTTTTTAAATTACATTTTTAAACAAAAATAATAGTAAAATAATATCCATAATCTTCACCAACTGTAAAGCATATACAAATTTCTAGAAGGCATCGCGTTCAACTGATCAGAACGAGGAATCAAATAAAGAAAAGATTTGACAGCGCACTGACCCCAGTGCGTTCTTTCGCCACTCAGGCGTCCTGTCTAATAATAGTCTTGACGACTGATGGTGAGTAAAGTCTTTTCTAAACGGCTGTTCTGGGTAAGTCAAGTCTTTTGTATGCTTTGATGAAGATGAATTGCATTAGCAATTGGACCCACAAGTTTAATGGTTACGTTGATTGAAAAAAAGTATTATAGTAAAATATGTTGTTAGATAGATACATTTTTATGGTTAAATTTTCAATCAAAGAGAAAATTATATATTTTAAATTTTAAATTATTTAGAAATAAAAGAGACATTTTTTAAACTGTAAAGTAAAAGGAAAATAATTAGAATTACAAATCATGTATTATAATTAAGATTATATTTTTTTCTAAATTTATTAGAATTAAATTATATTATGTGTATTTTTTTAATTTGGTGTTTTTCTTTTTCTTAATATGACCATATTTATCAGTGTGTGTTTAACTTGAAATACGCTTCTTGGTAGAATTTGAAATTTTCCTTCATGAAAGGGCAATTGGCTTAGTGCTAGAAAATCTCACTAGCCATTAGAGAGTGCTAAATTTGGATGTTAGTCTATTTAATATTCTCATTTAATTATAACTTATCATAGAAATAAATACAATCCTTATTGAAAATTAATAAAAGCACTAATTAAAATTATAACATAAGTAAAAATATGTAGAACAACTCAAATGACTCAAATAACTCTTGTATATGGGTGAACATCAATTCATTCAATACTTGGGAAAGAAAGGGAGTTCATTAATTACGATCTTTTGGAAGGGATGAAGTATAAAATTGTTATTGACTATTGGATCTTGAGGTCATAATTAACAATAGAAATCAAAATAATATTATTAATATTTATAAACAATGATAAAGGTAAAAATAATATTAGTACAACATCAAGAAAATATTAAAGTTGAGTGATGAGAAATAAATAGGTTCTTATACCAATTGTTGGAAAATTCAATCTCTATCTACATATGATTTCAATGGATGAGATACAAGGCTTGGTCTATAGCAACATGAAAATCTAAAACTTTTATGCAAATATAAAAATTAAGTTGCATTTATATGGAATTACCATAATTAAACCCATCTTCTTTATGATGCCAAAAATCAGCTAGCTAACATGTTCATAACACTACATTATGTGATCTTATAACAACAATATATAAATAATAGCATCACCACAAGATAGTAGAAATGAAGCAAAGGGTGTCACATAACACATGATTTACATGTAAAAACTCTTGTAGAGAAAACTCCACAAAGAAGAGAGGTCAAGTATGTATTAATTTCAAATAAATGATATTGCAATACAATCACTTCCATTCTTCTCTTTGCCTCCACCATAGAAACACCTTTGAACAACCATCTTATACCTCAACCTATCCTTGTATTTATAAAGAAACTCTCCACTCAACTATTGCACATACTTTGTACATCTAAGAGGCTAAAATTATAGTTGTGTGAAGAGGTCTTAAGCCCAAAACAAGGACCTCAAAGATAACTCTTCATTCCAAACATACCTAACCCTTGGAATACCTCCTCGGAATGTGAAAGCCAGTTTTGGCTCCAATACTTTCCCTCTAACTTGGGCACCCAAACTTGGAAGATAAACATTGCATTGAATGCAATAAATGATGGAATACCAAAAGACACATATTGCCTCATTCTGAGCACCCACTTGGATAATACCATCCCATTCTAGGTATCCACATGTGGGGAAAACAATATTAAATATTTATGTCTACAAGTCACCTTTACTATTGCTAGTAGAACCCATCACCCCTTATGAATTTAATACAAACAATAGTGAGAATAAATATTATAAAAGGGTAAGAGCAAGAAGATGATTCCACGAAACGTGGAAGTTTTTTCCTTAGGTAAAAAATGAAATCAACTTGTCAAAAATAGGATCCCGGATTTAAAAAATGAGATCCCACTTTTAAAAAATGGGATCCCATTTAGCTTTGAGATCCCAAGCCTAAATTCTAAATGAGATCCCATTTTTAAAAAACGAGATCTCATTTATTAATGGGTCTTGGACCAGTAGATAGGAAAGAGGATCCCAATCATTGCAAAATGGGATCCCATTTTAAAGTGGTATTTTTTTTAGAAAATAAATGAAACTTAGTTATTCATAGAGCATGGGATCTTGATTTCATATAGACAACATCGATGATAGCAACCTCTAGGTATGCCTCCACCCCCAATATATTTTTTTTATGTTTTCTTGAAATTTTTAATACAATAATAGATTTTAGCATGTTTTTTCAATTTATTTAGTGTTTTATGTATTTTATTTACTTGTAATAGAAGAAATGATGATTTGTAGAAGTAGAAAAAGAAATTCAATAAAATCCTCAATATATTGAATAGAAACAAAAAATTCAACCTTAAATCGTATCTTAAGAACATTTTGAAACCTAAATTGTTCAATCAAACAAAAACAATTTGCATTTTGAAAACCCAAAATTGAAAGGAAACAAAAAAAATTGCATTTGAAAACCCTAAATTGAAATGAAATAAAAAAATTTGTATTTGAAAACCCTAATTCACTAAACCCTAAATTCAAATCAAATGCAAAAATAAATTGGATTTGAAAACCCTAATTTGAAATAAAACAAAAAAAATTGCATTGAAAACCCTAACTACTTCTTGAAACCCTAAATTAAATTCAAACAATTTTTTTCTAAAACCCTAAATTAAAACCAAACAAATCACTTTGCATTTGAAAACCCTGATTTCAACCTCGAGAATATTTGATAATGGAAAAATTCATTTGCATTGCCTAAATGTTTTAAATTTCATTTGCATTGTATGGAGACAAGTATGTAGGCATGCCCATGGAAGAAATTGTTTGATAGATTTAGGTTAATACATAGTAAATTAGGGTCCTTGATATTGACAATGAAATAGGATTTGATAAATATTATACATTTAAATGTGTATTCATCAAGAGACACAATCAATTAAATGTTATGAACATAGATATGATTAGAAAAGAAAACAATATGTTAAACTTTACTTGTGGGACTAGTGGATCATTACAGTTGATAAATTTTCAATGTCTTTTTGCAAATTTAGTTAGCAAATTCCTAAATCCTTGTACAATCCATTTCTAATTGTCACTTAATTTGATAATATTTATATTCATTTCTATTTTATGTCTTGATCTCTCTTAGTCATGCCTTGTTTCCATTTCTTGTTTGCATGTTTTGTCTCTTGTTTTTCGGCAATCTTAACTCTCATTCTAGTCAATTAGTTGTTAATTTGGATTCTAGTTTAGTCTAAAATCTCAATTTGCACTAGTTACCTAGACACTAAAAGAATCTAAATATTTTTCTTTTCTTTCTTTTAGGTGCTTTCAATTTCAAACAATCCAAAAAAAAAAGGATTTTGGATCTTTAGGAAAATTCGACATTAACTAATTTTATTATACATTTTATATCATAAAATTTATTTAAGTGGGAAATAATCAACTTCATCATAGTATATTAAACTTCATATGTGTGTGTGTGTGTGTGTATATATATATATATATATATATATATATATATATATATATACAATCAATATTAATGAAAAACATGTTAAATAAAATAATCTTATATATTCAATTAAAAAATATCAAGTTAAAGTATACATCAAACTCAATCTTAATAATAAATAATTATGTATTTCTATTACGGAAATGGTTATTCTATTCATAAAATAGAAAATATTCATCAACTAATGTTCTTGCATATGTGATGAATCAAAAATATTAACCCCCTTACTTGTCATCCTATTACCCTAAACCCTAAACCGATGTCTTAAGGGGTCCTAATATGACATTTCTTAAGGGGATCAAAGAAGTTCTCAAAATTTGGTGAAGTGGCACAAGACAACCAAATTTAACAATAATAAGATCATGCAAGATTATAATATGAATGAGATTTCATGAGAGGTTGGTCAATCGAAACAATATCTATCTCAATCAATTATTCCACAAGAAAATGTTCTTTACTAAAGTCTTGCAAGTCCATTATTCCAAGGGCCGCCAAAACTTCACCCTAAACCATAAACCCTAAACCTTAAACCCTAAACTCTAAACTCTAAACCATAAACCCTAAACCCTAAACCCTAAACTCTAAACTCTAAACCATAAACCCTAAATCATTCATTTTTTCCTAGGACCTTAAAATGAAATTTGGTTACCTTGGGAAACTCCACCAAATTTTATTCCCTTAAGTGATGTCATTTTGTCCTAGGACTTTACTACGTAGATCCCCTTAAGCCATCATATAACCCTAAACTCTAAACTCTAAACTCTAAACCCTAATCCCTAAAGCCATCTTTTTGTCCTAGGACATTAATGAAATTTGGTTGCCTTGGGAAACTTCACCAAATTTTATTCACTTAATACATGCCATTTTGTTCTAGGACCTTACTACATAGATCCCCTTAAGCCATCCTATTACCCTAAACCCTAAACCCTAAAGCATTCATTTTGTCCTAGGACCTTAGTGAAATTTGGTTGCGTTGAGCAACTTCACCAAATTTTATTCCCTTAAGCGATGTCATTTTGTATACATAGATCCATTTAATCCATCCTATATTAATAGATAGATCCCCTTAAGCCATCCTATATTAATAGTTAATTGTTTTTTCATTCAATTAACATGCCTTAGACATAATTGGGGCTTACAAATTCTATCATTTGTATTCAATTAGGCCATTAAATTGAATGGTTTAAGGGTATTTCCTAAACAAGTATCTTACATTTTAAAATTACAATTCTAATGTAGATTCACTTATATCTTAGAGATCATGGATCAATTCAATAATATCTGTAATCCACCTCCATGCCCTCCATCTCCACCACCTTCACCTCCACCTCCACCCACTCCACCCACTCCACCTCATAACCCCCCACCTCCACCACCCAAAACAAATGGTGTTTGCTTGCATGAACGGATCAATGCCAATGTTGAAACCATTGAGGATCAAATCAGCATTAATCAAAATGAAGAATGTATCACACCACCTTTGAGGCATTTTGCATCTATGATGCAAAATGTTGTTAGGGCTATGGATGGGTTCTTAGATGAGCATCGAAGATGGCTAGAGGAGAGGAGAAAGTCTGATTCTGAAAAGGAAAACACAAAGAAATGAGGAGATGTAGTAGAGAGCCACAACACTTTATAAACTAGGACAATGATCTTATAGTTATGAATTTATGAATTTGGCTCAATGAATATTTTGTGTGATGAATTAGTGAATCTGGTTGGATTGATATTTTTAGTGATGAATTTATGAATTTTGTTGGATGGATATTTTTAGTGGTGAATTTATGAATTTGGTTGGATGGATATTTTTAGTGATGAATTTACGAATTTGGTTGGATGGATATTTTTAGTGTTGAATTTATGAATATAACTTATAATGATGAATTTATAATAGTATTAATTTTATGACTATCTGCTAACAAGATTTCTCTTATTGGAAAAATGTAATTTATATATGCGTCAGACATAAATGAGCTTTTTGTGAATGTTTCAAGCTTATTTTTTAGTATGTAGATGTATTAAAATTGCATAGTTCTAGATCTTAAATTTTGAAATTTGTATGTACACATAGTTTAGTTGGATAATGTATGCATCCATTATGCATCATATTTTTTAGTTTAAATTTATGTACATCTTATATTTTGAAACATGTATTCACCTGCTTAGTTTTAATCAATGTATGTATGTGTATGTATATGTATGCACATCCTATTTAAACAATTGTGCATGTACATTTAAAATTTAACTATTTCTTGCAATTTTGTACGTTATTATGTTAATTTTGTATAATTTAATGTAGGTAAACACTTATATACAGATATAATGGATCAATTTGACATTGATGATATCATCAATCCACGACATCCTATCCCACCTCCGCTGAGCATTGGATCAAATGAGCCTTGCTTGTGAGCACGTATCAATGAACATGTGACATCCGTTCAAAACCAAATCAATTCTATACAAAATGAAGCATTGATTCCACCACATGTGAGACATTTTACATCTATGATTCAAAACATTGTTGATGCCATTATGAATATTGATTCTGACTTAGATAGGCATCAACAAGATAGAGAGGAGATGAGATGATTTAATGCATATGGTCTCTTATATAAGAAAAAATTAGACCTAAAAATAATAAAAGTCCATCTAGCCCCTTATTTATCGACTCTAATACTCAACAACACATTCCTACAACTAAATCTAGAATATCCATGAGGTGGTGTATACATCCACAGATGGGTGCACATTTTTGGAATCAATGGTATATGGTATTTGGAAATCCACCACATGCTAATCTGGACATCCCACTATAATTTTTGAGGAAACTATATGTAGATTTTGTTATGGGGAAAAAGCCCAATTATTTTAATTTTAAATCATTTTAGGGTGTTGGTGGTGACATGCCACAATAGAGGTTAGGGGCAAGGGTTGATCCCAAATGCCACGTGCATGCACAACCCGTTGTTTCTACTCTTGGTCCTATCTGTCAGAGAAAATAGAAGATAATATTTTCTCATTACTTCATTTGCTCAATATAATCTCAAATATATAGGTTGAATGATGATAACTGTGTTCTCTAAAATAGAACTCATAGGTTTAACCAAATAACAAACTTATACACACATATTCAAAATAAATCACACAAACAATAACAAACATAACAATCAAAGAACCATATGATGAGTAAATTATGGAATACCCAAGATTCCCCCCTTATTGCATCATTTTCTTAAAGTACTAATAAGAGAATCTTGAAAATTTGCAAACTTTACACGTGCAAGGGGCTTGGTGAAGATATCAACACATTGTTCCTGAGTTGAGCAGAATTGGAGTTGAATGTTATTTTGTTGAACATTTTCTCATATGAAGTGACAATAAAATTCAATATGCTTGGTTCATTCATGAAACACTGGATTAGGAACAAGCTTGAGAACACTTTGATTATCACAGGGTGAACCCACAAAGCTAGTTTACAATTTCTAGGAGATTCTGATTTTTGTTGAAATCACATATTTTTAGAAAATATAATGATTTAAGCCTTATAAAGTTCTATTTTAATGATTTCATTTGAAGAGGGTTTGATCAAACCACCTTAGATCAAACCCCCTTAGATAGAACCCTACTAGTTTTAAACCATACCTACAACGGAGTCTCCTTTACACCTATCAAAATGCCGATAAAAATGACTTTTTATTTAACTTTTGGGGGATCAAATGAATTCATTTAAAATTTATTTGAAATGATCATGGTAGTCCTCAAAATGATCTATTTAAAGAATATAATTTTAATATGTTTTGGTTTTATTATGTATGTATTTTTTTAGTTTTATTAAACATAGGTTTTTCACTGAAAATCAAACTCCATGTTCTGCACATGTGGAAAAATAGAACATTATCAAAATAAAATTTTAAAAAATATTTTTAGGCTAGGTATTGATGTCCTTGATCCATTAAAAAAAAAAAAATTCTATACATACAGAAAAATTTATGTTGTATATAGTCCGCCTATGTTTCAATTGTAATTGGTTTGACTTTGAAACTTGATTAAGGAAAAAATATTTAATAAAATATTATGAAACCAAATGAAATTTCTAGATATCATAGTTAAAAATATAAATTTGAAAAAATTATAATTTTATCCTTCATTCAAAATTTTTTATGTTGTATACGGTGAGCGTCACTCCTTAAAAATGTTGTTTTCTTAAAAAAAGCTAGCTTTCAAACGACATGGAAAAAGAAGTGGAATCGGATTCCAAAATTTTTGAAAATAATATATTTAGAATCTATAGAAAAAATTTCACAAATCACTAGTTTTCATCATCTTCAAATTCCTCACGGTTTAGCTGCTATAAGAGCCTGAAAGTGACGATTTAGTTAAAAAAAATCAGTTCAGTGTCCAGTTTGCCCAAAAATTGTAAACCAACATTGTGGGATCACTCCACAATAGAGGACCATAGGTTGGTTTTGTGGTACCCCAAATCCTTCCAGTATGTGATGTAGCCAAATTTCTTCACAAACTATTGCACTTACAGTTGCACGATATTCTACTTTTGTTGAGGAACGAGCAACTGTGGCTTGTTTCTTACTTCCCCAAGAAATAGGACCTGAACCCAAGAAGAAAAAAAATCTAGATGTGGATTTCCCATCATCAACTGAACCTGCATAATCTACATCTGTATACCCTATTAAGAATAATTGATCATTCCTTTTGTATTCCAAACCATGATCATTGTACCATGTATATACTTTAAGACCCTTTTTGTTGCTAACCAATGACATTTCTTTGGATCTTGCATGAATCGTGAAAGATAATTAACAACAAAACTCATATCTTGTCTAGTATAAGTCAAGTAAATCAAATCCCCAATCATTTGTTGATAGAGAATTGTGTTCACCTGAGGAGATGAATAAAAAATAGACAACTGCAAACTTGATTCCATAGGTGTAGACATGGTTTTGGAATCAATCATTTTGAACTTCGCGAGCAATGTCTTGGCATATTTTCATTGAGAAACAAATATATGGTGATTTTCCTGCAATACCTCTAAAATGAGGCAATAGTGAAGTAGCCCAAGATCTATCATATCAAATTCTTTCTTGAGACCAATTTTGGTTGTCTCAATCATTGCTTCTGAGCTGCCTGTGATAACTAAGTCATCAACATATACAGCTATGATCACACTATCCCCCCCTTGATCCATGAGGTAGAGATTAGGATCATATGGATGCCTAGTAAAACCATTTTCTAGCATGTGTTCATCAATTTTAATGTACCAAGATCTAGGAGCTTGTTTGAGACCATATAGGGACTTGACAAGCTTGCATACCTTTTCCTCTTTACAAGGTGCAACATATCCCTTTGGTTGGGTCATATAGACCTCTTCCTTAAGTTACCCATTAAGAAAGGCGATTTTTACATCCATTTGATACAATTTCCATCCAAATTGAGCAGCTAAAGAAAAAACCATTCTAATGGTTTTTATCTTTGCAGTGGGAGCAAATGTTTCCTCATAGTCAATCCCTTATTTTTGAGCATAACCCTTAGCTACAATTCTAGCCTTATGTTTGTCTATATACTACCATCTACTTTATAATTTGTTTTGAATATCCATTTACATCCAATTGCTTTCTTACTAGGTGGTAGATCAACAAGCTCCCATGTGTTGTTCTTTATCAGAGAATGATACTCTGCATCCATAGCCTCTTTCCAAAGATTTGACTCTAGTGCTTCCTATACAGTAGATGGTTCAAAAATTTCAACAACTGAAGTCATCAAGGCTAGATTTAGCTCATTGTGAGCCATGCTGCTAGTCCTTGGTCATAGAGTGGATGTGTCTGGAACTCTGTCTAGCTTAGCATCATGAATGGTACTAGTATACCATTTAGGTCTTTTGATATTTGTGGGTGTTGATTGGTTATCAACATTCCCATCATTTTTCCCATCCATGTTAAAAATAGGAGCACTATCTAAAGTAGGTGATGGTGTGGGAGGAGAACTTACATCATTCTTCTCATCAAAAAATACATCCCTACTAATATAAATCTTCTTTGTGTTGGAATCCATGAGGTGATATGCCTTAGACTCGCTACTATAACCAAGAAGAATACATTTCATGGATTTTTCATCAAGCTTATTTCTTTTATGTTTAGGAATATGCATATAGGCAGTGCATCCAAACACACGAAGATGAGAATTAGAAGGCTTTACCCCTATCCATGCTTCTTCTAGAGTGATGCCATCAAGGGCTTTGGTTGGTGAATGGTTCAAAAGATAAACTGCAGTGTGAACAACTTCAGCCCAATATGCATGCTCTAGTTGAGAATCTTTCTACTTTGGACCATCTCCACGATGATGTGATTTCTTCGTTAAATAACTCTAGTTTTTTGAGGTGTGTATGTTGCAGTCAATTGACGTTGAATTCCATTTTCTTTCAGATACATGGAGAATTCTGTGTTGGTGCATTCCCCCTTGATCTAAGTAGAGGACACGAAGACAATGATTCGTATTTTCTCCACCTTAGTGTGAAAATATTTGAAATATGATAGAGCTTCATCTTTATGTTGCAAGCAATATACCCACATTTTCCTTGTATGATCATCAACAAATAACTGAAAATACTTATAGCTAGTGTGACTAGGTGGCATAGGCCTGCATAGATCAGTATGCACCAGCTGCAAAGGTTGGCTTGCACGATTCTCACTAGGATAGAAGGGTGCTCTATGTTGTTTCCCAATAATGAAACTAGAACAAATAGCACTCAAATTTTCAAGTGAGGGAAGCCCTTTGACCATGTATTTTTTACTAAGTGTTTGCAAGTAACTAGTGCTTAAATGACCAAATCTACAATGCCAAAGAAGAGCAATATCTTCATCCTTAGTCACTAAGGCTTGATTAGTAGAAATTGCATCAAGCCCCAATATTTTTCCAATCTTAGTAGCACTAGCAACAATCTTTTCATTTTTAGACTTATCTTTAATAAGACAAATCTTTGTATCTTGATGGAAATCAAACTCAATCCTAAGGTTGTTGTCAAGAAATTGATGAACAAAAAGGATATTTTTCGTAAGTCCTGGAATGTACAAGACATTAGTAATCCTACAACGATGAATTCCAAACTTCAAAGAGATGTCACTGATACCTTTGATTTCATGAGTGGGATCATCTCCAAGAGTGACTGTACCATGATGGGGTTTCAATGTGAGAAACCATTCCTTCTTACCAGTCATATGTTTTGTAGTACCTGAGTCCACATACCATATTGATGTTGATTGAGAACCATCTTCTGAAGTGTGAGCTAAAAGCACATATTCCTCATCTTGAGAATCATCTTCTTTAGCAAAATTGCTTTGTTGCTTTTGTTTGTTCTTCTGCTCCCATTGTGGTTTTCCACTTTGATGTGGCTTCTTTGGATGTGGTTTGTTGGATGATCCTTTGTTGAAGGATTTGTACCAACAATTTTTCACTACCTTGTCTCCATGAAAGGTAAGTGGCTCCAAATGAGTCACCCTATGGGGCGGTACCTTGAGATAGGATGCCTGGTTAACCATAGATGGAGGTGGTTCCTAGTGCTAGGTAGTCTAATAATCCACATAGTTAGAGGCAGTTCCTAATGTTAGGTAGCCTGGTGAATCCATGTAAGGCCATGTGATGACACTCTCCCATTGTGCCCATTGTTTTCCCTTGTTCTTGTGGCCTCTGGAATTTTTATCATTGTTGTTGTTTATGTTGTTTTGTGGCCTTGAGTGGTATGGTGTTAGTCCTTTGTTTTTTTGAATTTTTGGACGAGGGTTCTTTCTTGTCGGCTCTTTGCATGGGGGTGTTTCTTTGGGTTCACAAGGTTGGGTGGAAATATGCAATGCACCCATTGGGTCCCCAGATGATGATCGTGGCACGAATATAGATGCAATGGTCCCATAACTTCACGTGGAGAAGATTGTACCTTATTTTGTATTCAAATCTCATTATTGTATTCTTTGGATTTTCATGTACACTTCCCAATATTATAAGGGAAGCAAATTTGTAATGTAATATGGGTTTCTTATTGTGTTGTATTTGTGGTAATATGTTCCATGAATGTGACTTGAAACTCTGAAGTTGAAAAGTAATAATATGTTATTCATGCTTTTATTTATCTATCTTATTCATGGTTGGATGAATGTTATATTTATAATATTTCTTATTCGCTTATTTCATTTGTTTAGTTTGGTATCGTTTATCATTTTAGTTAGTTTCGGTTCGTTCGATTAGCACAACATGTTACCCCATGGGACTCTGATGTTACATGATATATGTATGTTGATTAGTTATTTAATTATGTTAGAGGTAATTGTTCTTTAAAAAAATAAAATTGTTTTTTTATTGTTAGTAGTTGTGCCCTATGGGGTTTGCATGGCGAGGCATTACACCCTTGTTGACTTTGTGGGTGAAAACTGCTTTACAATTGCAAATTAAGGGGGTCCTATACACCATATGTTTGGAGGTCCACATGTTTCTACATGATATTGTTTACAATTGGTTGCATGAATTATTTTGCTTACGAAGAATATAGAATTGCTAGAATTGATGAGGGAGAATATATATATGTATGTATGTATGTACATATATATATACATATATATATATATATATATATATATATATATATATATATATATATATATATATATATAGATATGTATGTATCTATATATTTATAAATGTATGTATACATATATATATATGTGTGTGTGTATGTATGCATATATGTATGTATGTATGTATGTATGTACATATATATATATACATATAAATATGTATGTATCTATATGTGTATATGTGTATGTATGTATATATGTATGCATGTATGTATGTATTAATGTACATATATATATACATATAGATATGTATGTATCTGTATATGTATATATGTACATATACATATATATATGTGTATGTATGTATATATCTATGTATGTATGTATGTATGTATGTATATATGTATGTCTATATATCATAAAGATTATGGTATATTCAGCTGACACCTTCTCATTTTGTGTCTTGTTCACTCTACTTCATCGATGTGCAAAGAAATACATGTTCATCCTAGAGCCCATTGTTCCTTCCAAGCTTCATTGATGGTGAGTTGCAATTGAAAGGTATACAGTCTACTAATTTCATTGTGTATTAAGCCAAGCATTGCCTACATTTGTGTAATATAAGTATAGGTAAGATTCTTTATGTATTGATTCATCCCCCTTTCATTTTTTCTTATAGCAAGCAGGATAAAGGTGAGTGAAACAAGACAAAACATCGGGAAAATCCATAATATATAGGTGAGGTTTCTAACCTCACTAAGGTTGTACCACTTTCTCCTGTCAGTAAATGGTTTCTTTTTGTCTCGCTGGTTTTGATCATATTATTTTGGTGTTTCCTAAATTGAAGGAATTTTATGGATTTCTTAGTGCATGCAAAATGTGTTTGATGAAGTGTATGGCATACAGGGTGTTTATAAACAATTCCAAATTTTGTGTTCTTGAACACACCAAATATTTTTCAAGGAAAATAGTGCTTCTATCTAGCATCACTCTATCTTTAATGGGTTGCTATTTCTTATGTTTCTTTCCTCTCATGGTTAGCCATAATTTGTCATCATTGAATTGCCCACCACCTATGCTAGATATATATATATATATATATATATATATATATATATATATATCTATATATATATGTGTGTGTGTGTGTGTGTGTGTGTATTTTGTCTCATCAATTCTAGCAATTCTATATTGTTGGTAAGAAAAATAATTAATTCTAGCAATTGTAATCACTGTACGAGGAAAATTATATTATAATCAGTTTATATTTGTCCCAAACATAAATAGTTATTCATAGTCTTACATGTCATAGAATATTCAAAGCACATCTGATACCACAAACATACAATCCATATTGATTGTTAATGACCCGTAGCATTAAATCATGCAGCCAAAATATAAAATTAGAATAACCAACACTCCCCTAATATATCACCACTTGCACTACATCACTGCCAATATTTCCATACACCAAATGGCACGATAACATCAAAGATCCAAGACTATCCCATGACCAATTCCATTATATTATACACAAGAAGTTGTTGCACTTTATACATTATATATCATGTAAATGGTGTTGCTAGTGTTGTGTCCATGACTATATGAAGATTGAAGTGATATTGTTAATGGTTGTTGATGCATAATGTTATACACATGCAATAGTTATGTGAAGTGTGTTGTACATTTCAGCCCAATCAAGCAATCGCCATAAATAAAGTTAGAGTATAATTAGGAAGACTTCCATTAACAAGCAATTGCACTACACTGCCAACATGAACATCATTTTTCTAATTAGGCTCATAAACATATCCATTTCATAAACCAATAAACATATCCATTTGATATCAAATCTTAAATATACGAATGTGCATAATGTTGGCAAGAATATTTACATATTATAGGATAGAAATATGTAGAGACATTGGAGGTTATAGCATCGAAGAGGCTTATTTTTCAAAAGAGCATTTTAAGTATTAAACTATGTATCATTATAATTTAAAAATTATCAATGTATGCAACATGGTTTAATACTAAAAATGATTTCATGAAAAAAAGCCTCTTCAATGAATGGCCCTACATGTTTCAGAGCAAAACGAAACAAAACACTCGAGAATGTTTACAGACAAAAAGGAATGAGAGTGGGAGGGATATGAGATAATTTGGAGCATTGAATGAACCTTGATCTCCGATTTACTTGCCCAACATTCTGAGTAAAAGCGAAGCAATGCATAAGGAAAATTGGTTAGTGGAGGAAACGAAGGAGGCAACGAGTGTTTAATGCTCTAAACTGATGGTTCAAGGTGGTGAGGTTGCCGTGTACACACGACCATCCAATCCTGTGTATGTAGATTTTCTTGTCGATTAAGAAAGGGGGTAGGCTCCACTTTTGGGCAGAGGGAAAAATCGGGCCATTTTGGACACGTCGGTGTAAAATGTATGTGATAGGTTGCGGGGTAATCATTTAAAAATATATATATATATATATATGGGCCGATGCACAAGTGGTAGGGTGATGTGGCAGGAAAATTTATCTACTTAATATCAAGGTATTACGGTCCCCAACAACAAAATTAAACAACCAACAATTGAACTATATCTTGCAGCTCAGAATACACAACAAAAATGTAGCCAATCACTCATATAGTTGTAGTGATGGTTCCTCCCAACATCAATCAAGAATGTGAAGATAAACATCTAGAGATGTGTTCTCGTCTCTTGCTTGTGCATTCTAAGTTGTCCTCACATGATTTGCATTTTCATTTTTTAATTGAGTGTTAATTACATGCAATAGTGTTGAACAACTATTTGCAACAGATAATGGAATGCAACCTACATTTGGGTTGAGACTCGAATTGACATTCAACTCCCCAAACAAAGGGATGTATATGCTCAATATATCCTAAAACAAGGCATGGTTGTTTGCTAACAGGTTTGTAGGACTTCTTATATGTCTTTCCTTCCTGTCTTGTTTCTTTTGAACCCTCTCTTTCTCCATCTTGTCTTGCCTTTTCTTCTTATCTTTTTTCTTTTAAACTTGGTCTTGGTCCCTCTTTTTCTCTATCTCCTTCATATCTTGTGTCCTTTGAACTATCTCTTGCTCCTTCTTCTTTCCCTCCTTCCTATCTTGTTTCTTTGTAGATCTATCTTCCTCTTTCTGCTCTATTTCATTGTTCATATCTAAATAGTAATCTAGCAACTATGGTATGGAAAAAGTGCTAGGTGGAGAAGGCAATGAATAAGTTCCATGCTCTTCTTTGCGCTACAAGACAATACCCAATTTTTTGGCTCCATCCGCCAACCAAGATGGTTGGGTAGGGTTCGAGGGAAGGCTTAAACCATTATAACCCTCATCACTAGCTCCCTCTACCAACCAAGAGAGTTGGGTAGGGGGTGATGGAAGACTTAGACTATCATTACCCATATTCATAGATCCATCTTCCAACCAAAAGGGTGGGGTAGGGGTCAAGGGAAGAGTCAGGCTGTCATTATGTTCCTCATGCTGGCTTACCACCATGTCATTTTTTTGATGATTAACTGTACCTTTCATTGTCAATTCCCAATGTCCTAATGTTGTAGTCTTCCTGCTTGGTGGAGAAGTAACTATGACAACTGGCTCCACTTCTACATTTTTCTCTTCTTCGGGGGGAATGGAACCCCTCTTTTACATGTAGGCTACCTTGTGGTGGCTCTCTTTACTGGCTTGGACCTCATACCAACTTTATATTGAACCTACACACATTATTCAGACATGATTGAAACAATGATAAGAAATAGCATTGAAGACCCTTAAAGATAGAGTGATGCATGTTTGTTTTTTTTAATTCCTTTATTGTGCTAGCTGATTGCTTATAATGGTAAATTCGGTAAGTGTTGAAGTTTTATGTGATCATACTATTTTTTTTGAATTACACATGTTTAAAACATTTTTTTCGAAATGAAAGGAGTTTGTGTAATGCCATAGAGTCGATTGGAACTAACCATGTAGATAGCTGAAATTCATTGTCATTTCTCAATCAACAGGCATGAAGCATGAAACATCATGATATTGGGTTACAAGTTTGTGATATATGAGAACGTTGAAATTGAACATTCATACACAATCATAAAAACTAAAAGAGGAAACCCCAGCTAGTGAGTAAAAAAGAATCCGTTGCAAGAATGACATTGCCATTCATAAGAGTGAACATGCCTTGTGCAAAAATCACATAGGGTTTAACAATCATATTGAAATGAACTCAAAAGCATTAACATCCACAAATAGTGTTAAGTTGAAACCCGAGATATTGAGTCATAGGGTAGTGGGTGAAAAACATTTAGAGTGCAAATAATTGATTTATATACCCAGGCATATAGAATGTATCAAAAATACCAAGAATTGAAATGAAATTACTTGACATTCATAAATAAATAAAGTTGAAACACTAGATATAATAGTCACTTTCATATGCTCAAAAATAAGTTAGGGTGCATAGAATTGATCTATATTGGCAGCCATATTGAGCATAAGAAAATTCCACCAACTCTGTAAGTTGAAACCCTAGATATTGAGTTACAGGTTTGTGGGTCACATAACTTTTACAAAGAGTATAATAGATTTATATTGGGAGGCAGAGACAACGTAATAAGAATCCCAGAAATGAAATAAATTCTTGGACATTGACAAACAGTGTAAGTTGAAACCCTAGATGTTGAGCAACAAGCTTTTTTGAGAAACGTTACCATCACATACAACATATTGGCATATGGAAATGAATAGTTTATATTGAAAAGAAAAGGTATGTATTGTATGGTGAAAATCACTTGCATAGCATTGAATAGATTGGCATTTAGAAATAAAGAAAGTTGAAACACCAAATATAATAGTCACTTTCATATGCTAGAAATGTAGATACGGTGCATAGAACTGATCTATATTGGCAGCCATATTGAGCATAAGAAAAGTCTAGCATACAAACTTAAATGACATGACATACATAAACTATGTAAGTTGAAACCCTCGATATTGAGTTACAAGTTTGTGGGTCACATAAATTTTAAAGAAAATATAACAGATTTATATTGGGAGGCATATACGACGTAATAAGAACCAAAAAAATGGAATGAACTTCTTGGACATTGACAAACAGTGTAAGTTTAAACCCCGGATGGACATGATTAGTTTATATGAAAAAGAAAACATATGTATTGTATGGTGAAAATCAGTTGCATAGCATTGAACATATTGGCATTCATAGGTATAAACAAGAAGTTTGAGATTGGCATTCATAGGCATAAATAGTCTGTTTGTGTAGAGTACCTGGATGTTGATAGTGTGTTGTTGGTGCCACTTCTTCTTGTCCTCCTTGTTCGTCTACCTCCAGGAAAACTTTGCAATGAATATGAAAGTGAGACGTGGTAAATGGAAATGTAAATTTGAATTTGAAATATCTTTATATGTTCGATGTTGTTTGGTATGGAGTCTTTGATTTCGTCCTCCTTTCAAATTTGATTTTTATGTTGGGTGCCTTCAATTGCAATGTATGTATGTATTTTTGGCGTGCAGTTTATTTTGTTGGTCAAGCGAATGTGGTGACCTTATTGCCATTGTTTTGGTGGTTGCAGGTGGCAAAAGAGGAGTTTCAACCAATTGTCGTGTGAATGGATTTGACATATGGGATAGTTATGAATGATTTATTTTCATTGCAGGGTTGTATTGATGGCACAGTGGGATAGGGGGTGGGTTGGACTAGATTTGGTGATGGGACATTCTTGGGTTGTAGTTGTTCTCTTCGTGCCACTTGTATTAAAATAGTGGTCGTGAGCTAATGTAAGTGGTGATATTAAAGGGGAGCGTCGGTTATACTAATATTTTTTTGTGGGTGCAAGTTGTAAAGGTACGAGCCAGTAAGAATCTATATGGCTTGTTTGTTTGTGGTGTCAGATGTGCTTTGAATATTCTCTGACATGTAAGATTACGATTACTTATTTGTGTTCAAGACAAATATAGACCGATTATAATACAATTTTTACGGTACAATGAATCGAGTACCTTTGTTGACTTTGTGGGTGAAATCTGGTTTACAATTGCATGTTAAGGTGGTTTAGTGTGGGGCCCACGTGAGACTACTTCCGTCACCAATATAAACTCATGCCCTATTATGGACCCCTCTCCCCTACTATCTAAATTTGAAGAAACTAAATATAACTTCTTATTGTAATATACAATTAAAATTCGAACTATTCATTTTTATTATCAAAAATTAATTGAATCTATTTAATCATATTATAATATTATATTATATATCTAATGAACTTTAAAACTTTTTGATTTGAAAGTGTTCCCTTTAAATTTTTAAAAATTCTTACTACAATTATTATATATTAACTTTTTATCAATTAATAAATGATTTTTTTCATACCCATTATCTTGTTAAGTATCTTTTTTAAGATTTCTTCTAGCTATTTATTAGTTTTACTTTTGAGAGATAAGCCATGGTTCACTTATTTGATCCACTTGTATTCGAGACATTAGATACTAGACTCGTTGGAAATTAATTGAATTTAGGTGTCCATTCAATTCTGTAACAACTAGATGAGGTTGAAGATAAGATATTTTGTACGAGTGGGCAACCGGGACATGTGGAATTATTTTATTGAAGAACTGTGGGCAAGTCAAGTCTTCCGTTCCGTGCCGTGCCGTTTGAGACTTCCGTTCCGTTCCGTGCCGTGCCGTTTGAGATTAAGTCTTTTGCGTCGATTGAGATGGGCCCGTTTGTGATTTAGTTCGTATTATGTTTTTTAAATATTATTTTTAATGAGATATTTAGTATAAATATTAAAAGATGAAAAGAAGGCATACACATTCAAATGAGTGATAGAGAATATAAAGAAGTTAATGTTAACTTTTCTTTTAAAATATGAAATTTAATATTTGAAGTTTGAATATACAAACTATCATATGTGAAAGACTAAAGAGTGATGAAAAGGGAATATACATTAACGTTTTTACAACTGTGTTATTTTTTAAAACATTTTAAAGTTTATAAAATAATTTAATTTTATTTTATTTTAATTTTTTAAATATTATATGTTATAGAAACAAACTAACAATTTAGAATTAATTAATTTGAAATAATATTTAAATAAAAAATAAAAGTAATCTATAAAAGTAATAGACATGTAATTTTAATATATATATTTACAAATAATGTTTAGGATTTTATTTATTTTAAATAAAGAAAAGTGTATAGGGAAGATGGTTTAATTGTTATTCATTATAATTTTTTGTATATCTTAAGTTTCTAAATAATGTATCTGATTTTTACAATTGTTTTTGGATTTTTTTGTATGTGATTTAAGAGATTAAAGCTATTGTTTCAACTTCACAATTTAGAATTAATTAAGTTAAAATAATATTTAAATGAAAAAATGAAAAAAACTTATAAAATTAATAGAGATATAATTTTAAAATATATTTAAAAATAATGTTTAGATTTTTATTTATTTAATTTATTTTTAATAAAGGAGATAAGTATATAGGGAAGAGGGCCTAATTGTCATCCACCATAGTTTTGTACATCCGAAGTTCCTAAACGATGTATCAAACCTTTACAATTAATGTTGGGTTTCTTTGTATGTGATTTAAGAGATTAAAGCAATTGTTTCAACTTTTGGGTACTTATAAAAATCGTGGGATCAGTTGTTGCATGCACAAAAGTCCAAAAGTGGCCATTTGAGGGTGTTGATTGAGACATATGCATAGATGCCCCAATGACTATGTGTTATGGTCACCAAAAATGTTGCACAACTACTCTAACTAATAATCCTCTAAAAATGACATCAATCAATATCTATGAATAGATGACCTAGTAATCATGTGCTATGGCCACCAAAAATTTATGTATTCAGAGTGCACTCAAAGACTATGAGTTTAAAGACTGATTGAAGAAAATAATTTTGTATCTAACTAAGATAGAAGAAGAAAGGAAGCTTGTGGTGGACAAGATTAAAGAACGTCAAACTCGAGTAAAGCATTTTTTTGACAAAATGGCTACACAAAGAAGGTTCAAAGTCGACGATCTTGTGTTACTCTGGGATAAGCGAAATGAACCAAAATGAAGCCATGATGAGTTTGACTCCTTGTGGAAAGGGTAATTCTAGATTGGGAAGGCCTATGGGAAAGATTCATTCTACTTAACCTATTTGGATGACACTTATTTGCCCCTTCCTTACAACAACCAATATTTGAAATTTTTTAATTAGTGAACCATGTCACTCCTCGTCTTTGTGTATTGGTTAACTAGCAATTTTTTTGTCTATTTCATTTTTGGTTTTGTTCATGTGTCTGTCACTTGATGTTCAGGTCTCTTGCACTTTTCCTTTGTAGTTTTTTTTTCCTATCTTGTGAATCTATACCCAATGGATAACACGTTGATCCTTTGTAAAGATTATGTGTTCATCACACATCATTTGTAGTCCTTGTCCCCAATTAGAGCTAGCTATTGCCCTCATTTTTCACTAGCCTAATTTTTTAAAAATTGCATCAAATTCATTATTAGGCTAATGTAAACTACATATTTTGCAAGTGCTTCTAGGTCAGAAGGTGAATGCATTTAATAAATTGTCACCATTTGGAAGCCTTATCCTCAATAGGTCCAGTTTTGTCCCCTCATCATACTATGTCAAACCCATCCCAAAGCATCATAGTCCAATTGATTGGACCGAGTTTTTGATGTGAAACTCTATGTCTACTACTAGATCAAAAATTTATTATGCATTGTTTCATTTGTACCTAAAATTGAATTTGTGGATTGAAAAATATTGTAAAACTAATTAAATTTCAAAAATTGTGAAAGTTTATGCAAAATAGTTTTATGTGAATGTTTCTACACCAACCCATCTCCTTGCTTACAAAATGTTAAAGCTTTGAATTTTGTTAGTCAAATTACAAAAAATATAAAATTCAAGGTTTAATTTAGTAGAAATGGAATTACATTTATGGGTTTTGATTGCAATGCTATTATTAATAATTTGGTAGGGTTTCACAATAAAATATTGAAGCAATCAAAAGTTGGGACTATTTTCTCTTTCACTACATTGACAAGTGTGACAAACAAGTTTTAGAAATTATAGGTTGTGAAAGCCATTTCAGACACTAATGGAGGAAATACATAACCACACTAAAGATGATGACCAAATGCAAAGTTTTTAACTTTTGAAATTCACCTAAAGGAAGAGAAACCTTAAAAAAATTAAGTAGGCTATAATAATAGCTCTATTGCTAGGAAATCAAGATTTTTCAAAAGATTTCATTATTAGTCCTTACTCAAAAGGATGATGAAGGATAGATTAAACATCTAATTTATTTTTCTTCAAATAATTTGAAGGAATATTAAGAAAAATGTAATTTACATGTATTACAAAGTATTCCTGCATTTTTCCAACCTTTTTTATAATAGAATAATTCTTTCTTTAAATATATAATTTTACAATGAATTTCCCCATCAATGTATGATAGATAACATACCAGGATCATATGCTGAGTTAATTAATAACTATTACATAAAAACATGTGAAAACACATGGAGATATAATTAAGGTCAATTACAATATATTTACCAAGAATTAGTTGGAGCTAAAAATAGACTATAAATAACTCACTATAAGAAAAGTGTGTGTGGGAAACAATAGCAATGCGGAATAAAATTGAAGAGTTCTCATATAATTTTATGAAATTATTAAATCAAATAGTCATTGAAAATTGGTAGAGTGAATAATTCATCTATTCACTATACGTAAGTGCACTTAGGTTGATGAGGTTAGACAACATCTTGTTTAACTGAATGTGCAACCTTTAAGCCTCTAGAGGTTACCGAGTTATTTGGTAAACCTCATGTGCTACCTTTCCGAGGTTGGAAGACTTCCCCTCTCACCTCAAAGGTCACTCAACACTTGGCATCGAGGTTGATGACTTAGTTAAATAGGTTATCGAGTTGCACATTCCAAGTGATCCTAAGATTGACACCTATAGGACACTTGTCTACTCATTTGTGTCATTCATGTGGAACTTGTCAATCCACATCATATGTCGATTGTCTCTTTCTTACCTATATATGGAAGACTTTGTATTCATTATAATTTGAGTCGTCTAAATACAATATTAAACATTGTTCATTGTGCTTGTTTCTCATCTCCATAATATCCTATTTCTTATATGGTATCAGAGCATAAGAAAAGATATTTGCAAGCCATTAGTTGTAACAATATTGTTGTGTGCAAGCGCTAATTTTTTGCAGGAAAGTAAAAGCGTGATTTCCACACCATTTGTGGTAACCACATTCCAGTCTTTGGCTGCGACCTGCAGATATTGGAGGCCCCAGATTTGTTGTTCGCAGGTGATTTGAGTTGGCCATAACCGAATAGTAATATGAGGCGAGAGTAAGGCTATGCAGATTTTTTTCTCTTGTAGTCCCCACACATTGCGCAAGGCCTCAGGAGGTGTGATTTGCAGACCACACCCTCCACTTATCCACGACCCTTGCCCAATTAGCTCAACCCTTAGGCCCATCTCTGCTCATATTTCCTCCCTCCATCTCCAATGACCTACACATTACTTGCGCTCAACGGTAGTCAAAGTCAAAATCAATGATATCATTGTTTGCCAATTTCCAGTGAATAACCCATTCAAAATTGGAAATTCAATTCAATGTGGATTGAATCTGTGCCATTATAAGAAGGCGTGGTTTTCTTTTTATGGGAGTGCGGTTAAGGAGAACTTTGATCTGATCCGGAGCAAGGCATGGAGAAATCAGAAAGGGAACAGGCATTAGCTGAAAAAAATCTCAAAAATCTTAAGGATTTCAAGCTTTTTTTTTTTAGCAAATAGAAAAGTGATTGCAGGCAGAAATCGCCCAACATTAGGTGGATTTGGTGTTCGTAGGAGCATTCCACAAAGGAAGGCATCATACTTATTTTAGGCACCACAACTGCACACCAACTGCCATAATTTTCTTCATTAAAAGGTGAAGGTATAAAGTGTTCCATTGTGGATCTGCAACCCATCCACAATCAAATTCTCTCTTCATAGTCATTAGGCCGTGAATTTAACTACAGCCATAAGCCATGTTGAAGTTTGGCAGAATTGGCATTGGAAATCGCCCATGCATTGGCGTTTGAATTCGCCCAGTTGGGTTTTGCATTGGTGTTGCAAATCACCATTGTCAAATTTGGACAGGCTCGATTTCCTTCTTCATAGGTGATTTAGCTTTTGCAGGCCAGAATACTTGATTTAGAGGCCGCAGAGAGAGGACGACAACAATCACACATGGAAAGAACTCTTCATTCTGCATTGTGCCAATTTCATGGGGGTTCTCTACACATGTGGGATTCCTACAGACCTATGCCCACACAGGCCACAGAGACTTCTGCTAGGAGTCTATTGCCTCTTTCAAAACAATTTCTTTAATTTTCCCTCTTTGTATGGCAAAAAGTATAACCATTAAACTCCTTTTAGCTCTTCAATAGTGGCATATCATGTTTGCTAGATTTATTATAACTGCAACAATTAATATTAACAATTTAGGCTAACTACCAAGCTTTATTCTAGTGCTTAAAGGAGGTTTTTTTAAAGAAAACAAAATTAATTTTCTTAACAAAAAAATCCAAATGGGGTGTTTTTGTCGTAATTTCCAAAAGGGGGAGGTGAATTTCTTTTTTCCATAGTTAAAAAATTGTAAAAGAGGAGTCAATTTTTGCTTTTGCAATGAATTTCGAAAAGGGAAAGTGTTTAAAGGGGGAGGTAATTGTTTTTGCCATAGTTAAAAAAATTTTAGAAGAGGAGTCAATTTTTCTTTTGTAGTGAATTTTGTAAAGGGGGCCTTTCTCTTCATTTTGCAATAACTTGCAAATGGAAAGGGGGTCATTTTTTGAATCAAGCGGGTTGTCATTTTAAGTTTTCATCATTTATCAAGGTTTGAAAGACATAAATGATCTATGTCTTTTTAATCCACCTCATGGCATAAACTTGTAAGAACTCAATAGAAAATAAGTTTGTAAATGCACTCACATAAAGTGCCACAATAATTGAATGTGTGTTCCATTTGGAGGGAATTTGGGAAATTTTGTATTTACACTAAATTATAAAGTGTAATGGGGGTTGTGCCATCACAAAAACATATCCTCGTGATTCTCACCTCCTTCATGTGTGTCTTGATGCACACCCTTTCTTAGTTTCTTGTGCATCTCTAAATTCCTTGCACACTTTGATTTCAATTGCTCTGCTTATTCTCTTAGTATTAGCGGGGGATTATGACAATGATGTCTTATGCTAATGCTTCTTTCAATGAAAAACTGGAGGAATCTTCTTTTTGGGAGGCCTCATGAACCTTCTATCTTGATCTCTTGTATGGGGGATTATTTTAGTGAATCACATTTTGAGATTCTAGTACTCCTAATCATAGTACTATATATATTTTTGACTACATAGAGTTTGATTGAATTTGTGTATATTGGGTGAGTAGTGTTAATATGTTCTCTCATTCATTGTTTTGTATCTCTTATCTTAATCTACATTTCTTGAAGATTCGATGATTCCAGTAGACACTAGTCTATCTTCAGTAGAGTTTAGAACTTCTACATGCTTCGGGAGTTCTTCATCATCATGTTCCTATCATTCAAGGGACATATTTTTAGAAGGTCTTAAATAATTCTAATTCTCTACTTTGGAGAGAATTTTTTTTCATTGGGATTTAACCTTTCTCTCCATTTGTGAGAGAATGAATTGTACATGGGTACTTAACATGGCCTCTAGCTCAGACCTGGATTTATATCTATTTGTACTTTTGTGATTTACCCAAGTATCACTTAAGCAGGGTGTTAGAGTGAATAATTTATCTATTTGTTGTACTTAAGTGTACTTAGGTTGACGAGGTTAGGAAATATTTTGTTGAGCTGAATGTGCAACCTTTAATCCTTTAGAGGTTACCAAGTTTTTGGTAAACCTCATGTGATACCTTTTTGAGGTTGGAAGACTTTCCATCTCACCTCAAAGCTCATGCAACACTTGGCATCAAGGTTGATGACTTTGTCAAATAGGTTGTTGGTTTGCACATTCCAAGTGATCCTAAGGTTGACACCTATAGGAAACTTGTCTACTCATGTGTGCCACTTAATGGGGCACTTGTCAATCCACATCATATGTGGATTGCCTATTCCTTGCCTATATATTCAAGGGCGTGCTGCCACAATAATGGGTTACACTTTCTCAGACATCTTGATTTTTGTTGAAATCACATATTTTTAGAAAATATGATGATTTAAGCCTTGAAAGGTTCCATTTAAATTATTTTAATTGAAGATGGTTTGATCAAACCCTCTTAGACCAAAACCACTTGGATAGAACCCTACTAGTTTTAAATTGAAATGACAGAAATAGAGGAAGGGGATTTCTATCTTTGAGGAGATAAGGTTCCTATTTCACACTCTTATTTCACTCAAGAAAATCCTAGAGATCTCAATCCAAGGATGGAATGAAGGAAAGAGATCAGATAAAGCTTGTACTAGGGTATGATTAGAGACTAAAAGGGGTTCACCACAAAGTTAGGGCTTGGAAAGACAACTAAGATGAAAGACCTAATTATGAAACTCAGTGATATGCAAGACTTTACTAAATGACCTAGAAATGAATGTAAAATAGAATAGATAATTTGAAAAGTATAGAGGTGCACCTGGAAACTTCTAGCAACTTTATTGAAGACATGTAATTCTGAAAATGATGAATTTAATGCTTACTGAGACTCGTATGCTAGACTAGGAAATTTAGTCTCAGATTACGGTTTCTGGGTGGGAACATAAATCTAGCAAAGACAAGTCTGGAACTCTTGAAAAATACAAATTTCACTATAGTGGGACTCATATGCTAGAAGTGACATATTATTCGTGCTTGGATTTTTAAGAGGATCAAGATCTGAATCTTCTCTTCAACCTCTTCTTTGTCTTCTCAACCTATTTTTCAGATCCAAATTGCTAAATTATGCTTTGTAGATTTCTTTTAGTGATCTTCTAAACAAGGTGGCAACTTGGATAGCTTTGCAACTTTGACAACTTCTTTCCAATCTTTCTCTTCAATATGTCTTCAACCTAGATCTAAAAATCACACACTAAAGAGAGGGGAAAATGTTGGTTTTTTAGTGGAAAGGGGTTTGCCTTGGTCAAACCCCATTTTGGTAATCAATCCTTATAATGAAATCAAATGGAAAGGAGGAATGATGAATGAACAAAATAATGTGTTGCAACTCACCCAACCCTAGAAATAAAGTGTTGCAAGCATGTATGAAGTGGCTCCAATGGATGTAGATCTTGAATATTGCTTGAATGTAATAGATCTTGACTTGAATGCTTGCTTGAATCATAAAACCCTACATCACAATTGTTAGCTCAAAAACAAACATGATGCATAATGACTTTGACATGGTCCACTCGATACTTGAATAATGCTCCAAAAATACTTGATAATCAACTCTTGAATTCTCTTGTAAACTCTTGAATGCTTTTTTTAACTCTAATTCTCTATAAGGAATGTTGTCATGAAAGTATTGGGTGAAAATGAGTGAAATAACCTTGTATTTATACTTTTTTATGCCAAATTTCTCAAAATTAAAACACTACAAGATGACATCAGATCTAGGAGAATAAAATCATGCCAATAATTTGAATTTAATTTTATTTTAAGCCACACGAGACTCATACACTAGAAGTGGTGTATGAGTCCGATTAGGCTAGGCTATGGGACACACTTTTCAAGAAAAGATTAGATTCATGTGAAATCTAGACCGGGCCCCCAAAACTTAGGTGGGGCCCATACACCCAAGGTGGTGTATAAGTCCTTGATCACTAAATTTGGTCCATATAATCCAAAAACACCTAAATTATGATTAGATGTTGGTTTATATCAGGATTATCCTAGGAAAGATGCATTAATTAAGGCTTGTGGATGCAAAATAAGGCTAATTAAGGCATAAAGAATCCCAATTAATAATGAAAACTCTAGATTAGTGTGAAAGTGTAATACAACACTTTACAATACCCTAAATAAGGCACAATTATGTTCATTTAGTTTACAAGGGACCAAGAACTAATTTGAATTTGTTAAACACATTACAACACTAAATCAAGGTATCCTTATGCTTAATTTAACAAGGAGGGCCAAAACAAGCACAAAAATGTAGAGGGATACATTTTTCGTTTCCACATTTAACCCCCACTTTAGTGAGAAGAGGAACTTGCTTCAAACTCACACTAAAGTAGACAAACTTGCATCAAGAGGGGTCTGAGTGTACCAGTGCATGTAAGATAGGATAAAAATGATCAAGAGAGATGATCAAGCCCCTAGGATCTAGATCCTATGGAAAACCAAGATAGGCACAAAAGAACACACATGAAAATATAATGTAAGGAGAAACAACAAGGCACAAGAATGCACTCCCAAAGACAAAGAGAAGAAAAACTAAAGAAAAGGGGTGGATCAAGCTTTAGCCATTTGTCCCACATGTTGTGGATTAGATCTAAGTTGTTTGTCCAAAAATGCACACTCACTCTAAGGCAATAAAACTTTAGGTTGTACGCTAGGTGAGTATCCAAAGAGGTGAGACACATACACAAACAACCGATATGCACTCACACACACAAGCAAGTGGCTATGGGAAATTCATGCCTAAGTTTGGCTTCTTGTTCAACCAAACCAAATCTATACCTCCTAATAACTTTGATAAGGTGCCACACAACAATGAACTTTGAGCTTCATGAGGCAAGCAAATCTTCGTATGCTTGAAACTCATGAACAAACAATATGGCTCCACAGTCCACAAGCAAGCAAAGTGTGTTATGCAAGGTGGCCATATAACCAAAATTTGCAACTTAGTGTAAGGGACGTTCAAAGGAGTTTTGATTAGTTCATGTAAGGTCTTAACTTAGGGAACATTGTGCCTAATGTCTCCAATAGAGTACCAATCGAAGAATATAAGATTCACAACTTAGGGGATGCAGTGTGTCACATCAAGCCACTAAGAGGAATATAATATGCTAAGAGAGATCATGCTCTTGAAGGACATCACACCCAATGTCACCACAAAGCAAAAGTTGCATCGCATGAAGTAAGAAGACTACACAATGAAACATGAATTGCAAGAGAATAATGCTAATGTATGCTCCCACTTTAAAGAAATTGCTAAACACCATACTATAAGGAATTACATTAAAGTAAAAAATGATAAATGCTAACAATAAAGAATTTTCAAGTCATATGCTTCCAAATGAAGTTATGTCATGAAAGAAAAGAAGGGGTTTCCCCCAAAAATAAAATTCCAAAAACATGAGGGATCCATGGATTTGGGGTTAGTATGTTCTTGCTACAATGTTTTTAGAGAGCTCAGAACTACCATCATTCCCCAAATACTCATGGAGCAAGAAGAATGGCACATAGAGAGTGAAAAAAAAGAAAAACCTTTTAGGTCAACATGGAAAAGACATGAATGTCTACGCCCTGCGTCATCCCAAAAGGAAAACACAAGACAAATGAAAAAGAAAAATAGAAAGCTTTTGGTTCAACATGGAAGAGACATGAATGTCTCGACGCCTTGCATCATCCCCAAAAGGAGAACACAAGATAAATGAAAAAGACAAAGAAAAAGGTAAAATATTTTACGACATAGAGAAGAATGTAGGTACAAATAGAGGAATGTCACAAAGAGAGAGATAGAACAAAAAAAATAGTACAGGGGATCACATTATGCACATGCAATCACATAAAAGAAAAATAAATAATGTAAAAGAATAGTAAGGCACATGTGATTCAACCTATTAGAAGGTTGTCTGCATCCCAATCGTGTTCATCATATACAAAATGCACATAACTAGCCAAGGGGACAATGACAAATATACTACTAGGAAAAGGCTATCCAATTCTTGCCCCCATTGTGTGCAAGACAAGAATGAGCCAAGGTAGGTGATGAGGGAGAGCTCCTTGCATCTTGAAATGATTTGCAATAAATGTAAAGCATGTAATAGTGAGAATATGATGATTCTGCAAATATTACATGGCAAGGAGTGAAAAGGGTTCTGCTTTAAGGGACTATTTCTATGATATCAAACTTTTTAAATATATTTTTTAAAGCAAGACACTCATTGGTACTATGTCCAAGGACTCTATGGTATCAACAATGTGATGTGTTTGTATTCTTAGGATTTGC
This sequence comes from Sequoiadendron giganteum, assembly GCA_007115665.2. NCBI lineage: Eukaryota > Viridiplantae > Streptophyta > Pinopsida > Cupressales > Cupressaceae > Sequoiadendron > Sequoiadendron giganteum. The sequence continues at coordinate 121,533,511 of CM021101.1, read as the reverse complement.
AGATCAATCTTCTCTTATGGGTGGTAATGTAATCAGTCCTTGGTTTGAAAGTATTTGTAAGGTTCTTTTGGTGGTAGTTGGTGGACAAGGGAATTTTAGCTTCTTTAGTTTGTAAGGCCTTCATTGTTTGCTAGGTTCACCAGCTTCTCTAGTTGAATGTTGAGGAGGACCTAAGATGATCCTATCATCCCTATCATTATTATGAGGCATTGGTTGTTCTTTAGGAAGGAGGATACCTATATCAGGAGGAGGATCTTGATATCCTAACCCTTTAGTATCTTCAGTTGGAATTTTCTCTGTGTTGATGAATTTCATGTTCACTTGTTGTAGCACATCCTTGTTTGCTTAAGATCATGAATCCTTTTCCATAGGTCTCTTCTAGATTGATGGGAGTGTTTGTTACTTTGTTAACATAGAATGGTTGAATGTTTACTTGACTAGAGGAACTAGGTTCATCTATTGTAGGGAACATAGGTTTGGTTTTTGTTTTAGTTTCAGGATGTAGGTAACCAAACATCTCAAGTGGTGGTATTATAGGGGGTGTTGGTTTTTTCATGGAGGGATAAAAGGATGAATTAGTCTCAAGGTTATTAAGGCAAATATTTAGGAATTTATTCATGTTGTCATCATCTTCTCGAATGATGTCAATATCACAAGGAGGACATGCATTAGGAGTCAAGTGAGGATGAGAAAGTTCAATTTCATTAGGGTCATTTCCAAAAGCACAATTTGATACATCAACAAGGGATTTCAAAGACATCCACAGCTTACCAAAAACCATATCCATGATGAAATGTAATGCAAGAACATAGAATTAAGGGTCTAAATACAAATTTCAGATTATGCAATGTATGTAATGAACCAAGTGAAGGTAGATGCAATGAAATGAATGAAACAAAAACTCTGCAAACTAAAATAGATAAATAACAACAACAATTTGAAACATAGAAACAAAGTTTTTAATGCTGGAAAATTTAGTTTAAAATTTGAAATGAGATTAAATCGCCTAGAGGGGTGTGGGTATGTGTAGGATCATCATGGAAAAAATAGACCCTTAAGTGGCAATGAAAATTCAGAAAAACACAGTTAGACAACTTGACGTAAAAATTTGAATAAGTTATCTATATTATTTCAAAAATATGTAGGAATAGAATTTGTAGAAAATTGAATGTAGTTTCTAAACTACTAGGTTTACTTAAAAAATAAAAAATCTATTTGGTGAAAACTTAAAATTTCAGTGCAGTAGTACTTAAATTTCATGGAAAAAATAAGAAGTGGGTGTTTGTCTAACCGCCCTAACCACAATAGAATGATAATGTATTTTTATAATATTTTAGATATAAGTAGAGGACTCATGTCCCGATGTGATGCATATTTTTTTGTAATTTTTTTCCAAGTAAATAATTAATTATGAATTTTTTAATTACAGCTTTAAAAAAATATAAAAACTCATATGTCTGACCACCTTAACTTGGTCAAAACTTCATGAAATTTAACTTTTTAATTTTAATCCTATAGTATGCGAATTGTAGAATGTGATGCATGTTTTGGATTCAAAAAATGTGATACCATTTGAAAGCTATAAATGTTGTTTAGTCAGACTATCAATCAGGACTTTAGTCATAATTCAAATAGAAAATGAATAATAATTATTTATTAAATTTGAAGTAAGCATAATTTTTATTGGTGGAAAGCTAGGAATCTCCTTTAAAAACTCTTTTCATTTCATCAATTTTGGGTAAAAAAAAAGTCGTTAGCCATGAGCCATGATATCACTTACATATCTCCACTTTTTGGCCCATCATGATCCTGCACATACCCGTGTATGAGTCCTAATCAAGGTTTTTCAAGGATTTGAATGTTAAATAACAATCACCATAGAATACCCAAAAATCAAGAAAATTCACCTGTACTGGGACTAAATCGCCCAGAGGGGCGTATCAATCCTAGTTTAGAGTTTTTGCAAAGATTTTAGAAAATTCTAAGTAAAATTTATGCTTTTTGGTTTGGATGATGTTTAGGCTAAGTACAAATGCAAATTTTAGATAAAATTCAATGATGCAAGATGCAAAAATTGAACCTATATTCACTTTCACTAATGCAAAATTTAGAAACCCTAGATGCAATTTAACTAATGCAAAACCTAATGCAATGTTAATGCAAGTTAGATTTGGGATGATGATGCACTCCAAATCAAAATTAAGATGTTCTAAATTTAATTTCACCAAAATGAAAAGACAAAAATAAGGGAAGGGACTTTCTATCTTTGAGGAGATAGGGTTCCTATTTCACACTCTTGTTTCAATCAAGGAAACCCTAGAGATCTCAATCCAAGGATGGAATGAAGGAAAGAGATCTACTAAAGGTTATCCTAGGGTATGATTAGAGACTAAAAGGGGGTTCACCACCAAGCTAGGGCTTGGAAAGACAAGTAAGATGAAAGACCTAATTATGAAACTCAATGATATGCAAGACTTTCCTAAATGACCTAGAAATGAATGCAAAACAAAAGAGAAAATTGGAAAAGTACAGAGGTGCACTTGGAAACCTATAGAAACTTGATTGAAGACTTGGAATGCTGAAAATTTTGAATTTAATGCCTACTAGGACTCATATGCTAGACTTGGTGAATTAGTCACAGATTAGGGTTTTTGGGAAGGAATAACAATCTGGTAGAGACAAGTTTGGAACTCGTGTAAACTACAAATTTCACTATACTGGAACTCATATGCTTGAAGTGGAATATCAATCCTTCTTGTATTTTTCAAAGGATTAGGATCTGAATCTTCTCTTCAATCTTTGCTCTATCTTCTCAACCTGATTTCTTGATCTAAATTGTTGAATTCTGCTCAATAGATGTCTTTTAGTGATGTTCTAAACAAGGTGGCAACTTGGACAACTTTGCAACTTTGACAAATTCTCTCAAATATTTCTCTTTAATATTCCTTCACCCTAAATCTACAAACCACACACAAAAGAGGGAAAAAAAAATGTTAGTGGAAATGGGTTTGCCTTGGTCAAGCCTCGTTTTGGTAATCAAACCTTGTAATGAAATCAAATTGAAAGGAGGAATGATGAATTAACAAAATGATATATTGCAACTCATCAAACCTTAGAAATAAAGTGCTACAAACATGTATGAAGTGGATCCAATGGTTGTAGATCTTGACACTTGCTTGAATTTAATAGATCTTGACTTGAATGCTTGCTTGAATAATAAAACCCTACATCACAATTGTTAGCTCAAAAATAAACATGATGCATGATGACTTTTACATGATGCTTGATGCTTGAATAATGCTCCAAAATAGTTGATAATCAAATCTTGAATGCTCTTGTAAACTCTTTAATGCTCTTTTGAACTCTAATTTGCTATAAGGAATGCTCTCATGAAAGTCTTCGATGGAAATGAGTGAAATAACCTTATATTTATACTTGTTTATGTTAAATTTTCTAAAATTACAACACTGCAAGCCGACATCAGATCTAGGAGAACAAAATCTAGCCAAGAATTTGAATTTTATTTTATTTTAAGCCACATGGGACTTATATGCCATAAGTTGTGTATGACTCCAATTAGGCTAGGCTATGGGACACATTTGTCAAGAAAAGCTTAGATTCACGTGAAATCTAGATTGAGGTCCCAAAACGTAGGTGGGACCCATACGCCCAAGGTGGTGTATGAGTCCCATATCAGTAAATCTAGGCCATACAATCCAAAAACACCCAAATTATGATTGGATGTGGGTTTATGTTAGGATTATCCTTATAAAGATGCATTAATTAAGGCTTGTGGATTCAAAATAAGGCCAATTAAGGCATAAAGAATCCCAATTAATAATGAAAACCCTAGATTAGTGTGAAAGTGTAATACAACACTTTATAACACCCTAAATAAGGAACAATTAGGTTCATTTAGTTTACAAGGGCCCAAGACCTAATGTGAATGTGTTAAACACATTAGAACACTAAATCAAGGCAGCTTTATGCTTAATTTAACAAGGAGGGCCTAAACAAGCATGAAAAATGTAGAGGGATACATTTTTTGTTGCCACATAAACCATACCTATAATGGAGTCTCCTCTACACCTATCAAAATGCTGATAAAAAACCACCTTTCATTTATCTTTTGGGGGACCAAATGAATTCATTTAATATTTATATTTTGTAAGTATGTAGTTCTTATTATTATCTTCCCAAAAAGTATAATTTTAAATATATTTAACTTGATTATTATATTTATTTTTATTTCTTATGAATGTAGGTTTTTCACCGAAATCAAGCTCTTTTTTTTCCACATATGGAAAAATAGTAGATTACCAAAAGAAATTTTGAAAAATATCTATACTTTTGGTATTGATGTCCATGATCCAACAAAAAATAATTTGAATTTCAATACATACAAAACAACTTATGTGTTACAGTAAACATATGTCTAAGTTGTAATTGGTTTGATTTCAAAACTTAATTAAAAAAATATTCAATAAAACACTATGAAACCAAATTAAGGAGCTAGATATCATAGTTACAAATCTAAATTCAGACAAATTAGAATTTTATCCTTCATATAAAAAAAGTTCCAAAATATAGTATCACCAAAGAAAAAGGGAAGCACTTCAAAGTTCCAAAACAACACTTTCTAAAACTACAAAATCAATTTTATGACTTGAAGCTAATCCTACAGTTCATCTAATCGCCCTTAGTTGTTTTGGTTAGGTTTTGTTCTCCTAAGGATAGACAAGAAGTTTTAGATTATGGTTTATGGGAATTTGGGATTCTCACCCTTTGTCCATGGGGCCTTGGGTTCGTTCCTTTAACCCTTTTAAGGAACCCATTGATGTTGTGCATGTTTGGGTAAGATTGCCCTATCTTCCCTTACAACACTAGTGCCCCTCTACTAATGAGGGAATTCGTAATGCTCTTGGTAGGTTCTTGAAAGTGGATATTGTTTCCAAAAAATTTACCCACACCTACTTTTCTCATATTTTGATGCAGGTAGATTTCTCTAAGGATTTACTTGGTGAGGTAGTCCTCTAAGTTAATGGATGGTTTTGGTCCAAAATGGTGGATTAAAAAGGTATTCCATTTTATTGTAGACATTTTTTTGCTACTAGACACTTGGCTTATGATTGTTCTCGTGGCTCGTGTCCTATTTATTCCTCTACCTAGTTGAAGAATTCTCTCCATGAAGATTTAATGGTATACCCTGCTATAGACTCTTCTTCTTATGGAAATTATTCAAGGTCTCCCTCTCCTTCTACGTTGATGAATATTCTTGTTCTTACGGGTGATACTTGTCATGTGGCTTTTGTTGTGCTATCTCTGGACAAGGCTACTCCTATTGTAGTGTGTGTTTCCTCCCCTGCGACTCTTATTGCCCCTTCTTTGGATAAATTTATCTTAACTATGAAGACTGGTGCTTCAATCTTGGTTATGAATGCTTCACCTAAAGTATCTTGAATTCCACTAGTCAATTACTCCAAAGGGGTTTCATCCCCTTCTAATCAAGATTTTCTAATTCAATTTTTCTATTATTCTTGGACAATTATGCAATGTAAGAAGAGACATAATTCTAAGAAGGTCACTATTATGTGTAGCATGCCCTTGGAGGAAAAGTCACTAAGTCTTAGCTCTAGTGCTTGAACTATTCCTCTTTGGGTTTCTATTTTTTTTTTTTTTTTCTCTAGTGGCTCTTTTCTTGCTACCTATCTATATTTTGTTTTTCCTCATTTCATACTGTTGCTGACTAGTTTTCTATGTTTGCCTATTCTTCTTTATTGAGCAATTTTGTTTTTTATTTGTAAGGGATTAGGGCCCTTCCTTGCTTATCTAAATAAAAACATCCAATTCCTCTTCAAATCCAATGAAATAATTAGCAAGAGAGATTGTAGTGCCTCTCGTGTTACTGTTACTCTTATGATACTTGTTTGTGTATGATTGATACTATTTGACTACTACTTATGTTTGTTGCATGCTCAAGACTAAAATGGTGATTGTTTCACCTATTTGATTGGTGTTTTTTCTTTGGATGCTCATGATACTATTTTTATGATGTGGATGATATAATGGTGCATTGTGTTCGTCCTTATCTCGTAATGCGATATTGTGTGGTTACGTAAATTGATTAATGTTCGCTTCATGATATTTATGAGGAGGTGTTATTGTTTGAGAGTCGGGTGAGAGGGATAGTGTTGCATCACTCATCCATGAGCACCCTGCTACACTACAATTCTCTCTCATGATGGGTTTAACACTAGATTTATATGTTGTTTCAACACTTGATTTTATGCAAGACTGCAGGTACCAGGCACCAACTCCATCCACATTGTCGGGTCTGAGTGTGCCCAACATACCCAATGGATATGATGTGGTTTAGGGATTTGACAAGAAAGTATCCTCATTTGTGTCCATCGTCCCTTTGTTGTTTGACAATGCCATCCGTTAGTACCCATTTTGTCTTATGTCGTTCATTTTAAGCGTTAATTTTAATATGTTAATTGTTTGATTATGATGCGTTATCATTATTTAGTGATGGTTATTATTAATGTTGGAATTAATTTAATTAAGCATTAAATTTGATTAGTAAAGTGATTTGTGAAATTACCAAGAATTTAATTAAATATTAAATTAGTTTGAATTTTTTTTAATATTAATTCAAAAAAAAAAAAAATTTGTTAACTACTTCATTTGGTAAATTTTAAAATATATATAAATATATTTATATTTAAAAGAATTCTTGGGATCCAAATGGTTGATTTAATTTAATAATGTGATGTTATGTTTACCCGATAAAGTATTAAAAAAATAAAACGAAGGTGAAATTAACTAGAACAATTAAAAAATTATTAAATTTAAAAGCCTGGTGGTGGTAGGTTTATGTTTTTCTCTAAATAGAAAAATTAACCAATAGGTGGTTAAACGAGAGAATGGAGAATTCATGGGTGGAACATGAATTGTGGTGTATTGCCCATCTGTCCCGTAGTTTCCCGAAAATCAATATAGACTCTTCCTTGATTTATTTTGGGAGATTTGGGTAAAAATGCATCATTCGGAGAAGAAAAACAAAGATTTGGAGCTCAAAAAATTTACCTTGGTAAAAGGTGAAAGGAATATTACAGTTGGAAGAAATTTTGAAATGGTGCTCACCAATTTTCGTTGCCACAAGAAGATCTTCAGGTTGGTGGTTTTATTTATTTTGATTTTAAATTTTCATTATTCCATTGATTTGCATGATAATATCTTGTGTAAACAGTTTGGTTCTATATGCATTTGAGGATTTCATTTTTTGTGTTGCCACTGGTTAATTCCCTTGTGGGCTAAGTTTTCAATTTCATTTCAATCATGATTGCCTGTATTTAGATTTCACAGTTGTTTTTATTTAATTATATATATATATATATATATATATATATATATATATATATATATATATATATATACGATTGTTGCTTGCACAACTATTCATTGCATAATAAATATATTTGTTTATTTATATGTATATTTGAATACTCCTACATAAATTTAAATAGAGTTATATTTAAACTAATATCAAAATATATATATGTATTTACCTTGCCTCATTTAATCATATAGAATCATATTTCAATTTTAATGGTTTAATCGGGTTTATAGTGTAAATAGATAAAAATTTAAAATAGTTGTATTTATTTCCGTGTAAGGTAACATCTCTATTTTGTCTTTTAAAAGTAGAGTATTAAGTAAGGGAAAATGAGAATTATACATATATATATATATATATATGTGTGTGTGTGTGTGTGTGTGTGTGTGTATGCGTGTATTTGAGTTGAGATTTGGGTCAATTATCATAAAATAATGAAATCTAACTTAATTTAGTATATTTATAGGGTTAGTTGCTTTTGAGAGTTACTGTATCATCATGTAATGAATTTGTGTATCTATGTATGTTTTTATCCAGATAGGTTAATTATCATATTGGATATGGGAGTATAAATCAGTATTGTGAATATTGGTCCGGGGTATTTAAAATTAGATTTATTAGATATGGGTGATTTCATTATCTTATAAGTTACTGTAATCAGTAATTTATTTTTAAAATATATTTAAAATTAGATTAGATTTATTTAAAATTTGATTTATTAGATATGGGTAATTTCATTATCTTGTAAGTTAATCAGAAATTTATTTTTAAAGTATATTTAAAATTTGATTTATTAGATATGGGTAATTTCATTATCTTGTAAGTTACCTTAATCAGTAATTTATTTAAAATTTGTTTTATTAGATATGGGTAATTTCATTATCTAGTAAGTTATGTAATTTATTTTTTTAAAGTATATTTAAAATTTGATTTATTTTCAAATATATTTAAAACTAGATTTATTCTCAAGTGCATTTAAAATTATAATTATTTTCAAGTGCATTCAAAATTTAAATCATATTTAAATATAAGTTTATTTAACAATTAAATTTATTTACAAATTCCTTTACTATTAGATTTGTGATTGCGTATAAATCGTATATGTTAGTTTCTAATTAAATTTATTTAGTTTGAATTCAACAAAGGTAAATGTTATATTTTAATTAAATTTATTTACTTGAAGTAAACGAATCAATAATGCTATACTTTAATTAAATTTATTTATTTTGAAGTAAACATATGCATATGTATATAGGAATCATAAATTAAGAGAAGTCCGATAGTTTACATGTGGTAGTTTTTCATAGTTCTCTATTTAATTAAGAAATTTCAATATAAAGGTGTAAAATAGATGTAAGGATTAATAACTTAAAATTAGGAGTTTTAAACTGGGAAATGACTTAAATCAGATATTGTAAATTGTAATTACATAGTTCTTATCTATTTAAAAGATATTATGATGGAAATGCATTTAATTACAGTTGATGACTTAATTACTCTTTACATTATCATTAGTAAAATTGGATTATGTTTATGTTTAAGCGAATGGAAAATTATAGTCGACCTTGAATATGTTAGATAGTTATTTATTTATTCTGAATACTCCTTGGAATTGATTCCTTATGCATGCTACTGGTTCCATGATTGATCATCTTCTTCTCTTATTTATTTCACCATTGAGCTCATTTTTATTAATTGAAATGTTTTGGATATGTTGGGAAACCGTAATGCTTAAGTTACTTTCATTTAATAGTTATGGGTAGTAGTTTGCCAGGTCTCTAGAGGCAATGGGAAACCTGTTTTGTGTTGAATTTTCCATGATTAGACCTTTGTGTTTCTATTGATCGTACCCCTATTTTGAGGTCTCGTGGGTACCTTGTTCTATGATTTTTTCCTTTGGTTATGACTAAAAGCGAGAAGGTTCATGCCTCACATATGTTCTAGATTCATTATGGTTTTAGTACGTTTATGATTTGGTACACCCCTTAAGGTTGAGAAGTTTTGTTTTTGGTGCTACTAGGGAGGGTGGCTCTCCATGGGGGCCAGCACACAAAGGGGCAATCAAGATAACCCATGGAAGAGTTGGTTAAACAAGTGAAAACACAATAAAACAAACTAGTGGGTTTGGGGTAGGAACACATTAATTAAGATAGTAAGATACTGTGTCCACGCCGTTAGTGCTTTCAAAGACTAAGGGTGGGCTAAGAAGCCCATGGTTGGCAAGATTGCCACCTCATCCTCATGAGAGGCTAGTGGTCCCGCACGTTTCACCTTATGGGGCCAATGCTTAGTGAGAGTTAGTCAGGATAGCCATAGATGTGGGTCGGCACCAAGTGAGAGGTAGTCAGGATAACCCATGATATGATTGTTTGATGACACTCTCCCATAGTATCCCTTGCTTTATAGATGGGGGTCGTCACCTAGTGAGAAGCAGTCAGGATAACCCATGATAGGATCATGCTATGACACTCTCCCATAGTATCCCTTCCTTTTCTTTTGTATGCCTTTGGAAGTGGTCACTTTGTAAGTAGTCATTGAGATTGTTGTATGTTATGTTTCAGTTGATCTTGTAGTTTGGTCTTGTGATTGTTCTCCTTGTTTGTCTTGGTCATGGGTCTTTCTTGTCAACTCCTAGCATGGGGGGTGGGCCTTCAGGTCCACAAGGTCAGGTGGAACATGCTATGCACCCCATTGGGTTCCCAGGTTGTGTTTATGATATAGAAGCGGATGTAGAGTTTCCAGAACTTCACTTAGTTGAAGACTATTCCTCATTTTGTACCTTATTCTTCATTGATGTATCATTCTTGTACTCGATGTACTCTTCTCGTTGTTATAAGGGAAGCACTTTGTGATGTACTATTGTAACCATGATGTGTTCTATCTATGGAAATATGCTCCACAATTGTATTATTGAACTATGGATTGAATTGTAATTAAATGATATATCGTTTCCCTCTCTTTTGATCATTAATGGTTGTATGTCATCATTATGTAATTTTGGTTTTCATTCGCTTTTGTTTTGGTAAAAGTTTAGGTATCGTAATATCGTTCAGTATACCCCTGAAGATGTAGATGACTTTTCACATGCATAATTTCTTTTCTTATGGGGGGTGAACATAATAATTTTATGTAATGTTCATTTAAAAAAAAATTATTAGTGCGGTGTTTTTTTGTCCTTTGGGGTTCACATGGTGGGGCGTTACAACGTTGGTATTAGAGAAAAGGTTTACAGCTTTGGGTACTCTAGGTTTATCATGCCCATTATGTTAATGTTGTGTTTAGACTCTTGAGTTTAAGTTTTCACCCTTCTGTCAACCTCTCTTAGCAATTTGAGTTGGTCCTTAGGTGGTGTTGGTTCAATGGTGCATAAAACTGGTGGAAAGGATAGGACCCTCAGTGTAGCGTGCAATGCAGTGATATTATTCCTACTAGGGATGCATTACGAACCTTTGTGATGTCTTGTGATGTGACTTCCAGTGATGTAATTTTTTTTGTGCATATGTGGAAAATGTGTGTTTTAACCTAGAATTTTGTGCTTATGATGTGTTAAATTGTGGTTTTTGTTATGAAAGGGTGTAAAATTATCATATATTTTCACTCTTGAACTTTTTTTGTTTGCTTTCTTTCACCCTCACATAATTGTTGTGACCTTTTTTTTCCCTTGGTGGTGTGTGTAGGATGCCTAGTGGTCGAGGGAAAGGTTGAGATAGAGGTTGTGGTAGCAGCCACAAAGCTAACCGCTAGAGTACTTCGTCTCCTAGTTCCCACGAGTCCGAACGTAAGGAACAATGGGTTTCCTAGAACAACCTAGGAGGCGGAGGCTCGAAACTGGATCAGCTAGGATTGGAGGGAGCACGGTTGCAGTAGTTGCTAGAGGAGCTTCCTGTTGCTCAGACCCTAGTCAAGTAGATAACCCGTAGGTTGGTAGGGAAAGGAAAATTTGGATTATCTATAAGAGGAGGAACAAAATCAGCCCGGGAAATCTCGTGAGTATTAAGAGCGAACCGGTAGCTCCTAAGAAAATTTGCGTTCCAACTCCTAGTTATAGGCTCATTCCCTCTGACTTTAATGATCAAGAGGAACCTATCACCGGTAGTGATAGTGATTTCAAATCACTTTTGTGTTGAACTTGTCATTGGTAGTTATGGCTTCCTTGTAAACAATGTTGATTGTTGTTGTATGGCTTACTCTAGACCGATGCTCACTATGATATGTTAAGTATTTTGAGACCCTGTTGGTGGTTGTTTTACCATTTTGATTTGGGTTGGATGACATGTTATCTAACTTGAGGACTTTGACACTCGTTATTGATTCTTATGTTATATTGATGCGGGGAGATTGAAGTTCTGTTTGGATTAAACTAGTTATGTTTGTCATATGGAGTTTAAGATGGCATCCACCTTCGATGTTTTTGTGCAGCTTTTTATTCACATGAAATAATTTTTCTCTATGGCTCATTCTTGGATTCGAAAAGTGTAAGTAAATCCTCCTTTGTTTACTATTTTGTTCAAAAGTGGTCAGATTTTCTTGTCAATAAGGGTTTCGAATCTACTAAATTTGTGTTTATTGAATGATACTTTTCAATCCTATTGTTTTATATGTAAATTATAATATTTCTTTTGTGGTGATGGCGATACATGGTATCGAGTTGTTTACACCTAATTATTGCTTATTTTCCAATAGATTTCCGCCATACCCTGTGATTCAGACTTGTGAATACCTACACGTCTTCTTCGTTTTGAGAAATCTGGAGATGGTGAGTTCAGCAGTGGTTTTCAACCAATGCTTTTACTGAGGGAAGCTGGGTAAATGTGGTTTCTCTCTTTTGACAAAAGAAAATGGAATTTTTTAGGGGAAATTGTAATGCTACTTTTCCTCCAAAGTTATTTAAATGTTAGCAGCGAATTTAGTAGATATAAATAATCAATACAAAAGATAATATGCATGAGTTTATTAAGAAATTCCAAAATAGATAGTTAACCTAATAAATGGAATACACATTCATATAATTCATTAACACCAAAATCATATATATTCTCAATATAATTTAGAAAAAATGGTTTTAATACTTATCTGAATAATAATACTTGCAAAAGCCACTCTCAGTTTAAACACCTTCACATCAGTGACAAAGTACTCAACAACATGTCTATAATGCATTCCAGATAGAAAGAATATTGATGTATTGTGCACTACATCGTGGGTCCTATTCTTTCCTCTGGTTTTCTGCACCATTGGACAAATGGGGAGAGGATTTGGTGCATCCCATACTACACCATGGGTCCATCATCAATCCCTAGGAATATGTCAGTGGTACTGGCTCTTGCCATGGAGCAGTCTAGGAGGAAAGCGCACTTTGTCGCTCTACACGAGTGCTAGTTCCACCGGAACAATGCTCAACACTCGTGCCACAAAACCATGCCCTGGCCAGGACCGTCCTGAGTGCACGCACTTGTACCCCAGGTTGGACACACACTATAGATGTGCCCCTTCTCCGTCATGTCCATAGCTCACCAACCACTTCCTTCTTCCTTGGTTGTTCTTCTTCCTTGAATGTTCTCTCTTCATGAATGTCTCTCACCATTCTCACATGAATGATTTATATATCTTTTTAAGGGGTGATTTCCAAACCATCACACTCTTTCACAAAAGGTTTCCTTTTAATAATTATTTAAATAAATAATTCTTCTTCTTTTTTAAAGAGTGTTTATAAATATTCTTTATTAATCTCTCTTTTAACCAAAGGATCATAATATCCTTTATTTTATATCTCCCTTTTAATTCCAAAGAGTTATTTATATATTTCTCTTCTCTTGGGGAAAAAGTCACATAACAATTCTCCCCCTGTAAATTAACTACTGTCCTCAGTAGCACAAGATGCATTTGCATCACAACTCAATGGAGCACACAATCATTAATTGAAGATACTAGCATACTTACTTTATCTACATTTATTTTCTTCTATAAATTCACAAGTAATTTTAATAAAATCATTTTTTTCAATCCAAATTATGATGAGAACTATATAGATGTCTTATGAAATATATCATGAATTTATATTTCAAAAGATAATTATATACTTAACCTCCTATCCTTCAACATTATCATTCTACTTATGTAATTTCGTTAAATTATGAAAGCATTACAATGTAATCACACAATAATTACTATGCATGTCTAATTGATACTATGTGGTAGCTCATAATTTATAAAAGTAATCTATAAACTCAACATACATTTCAAGATGGTATTCATGAATATCCTCTTTTCATATATCAAAATCAATAATCTTAGTATGAGACATTGTACAAGGTTAATGGGTTGATCAAGTCAACTAACAAAGTGCAAATTATTGATATGAATCTTCAATAACCCTATTTTTGCTTTTTCTTATATGTTCGATAACATAAGAAATTCATTAAAATGATTTATAAAAGAAACATGTGAAAGATTTAAATATTACATAACCTACTTGCATATCATGGAAAAAGGTTGGAATAGAGAGTCTCTCCCCCCTATAAGTTTTGTCATATCCTCATGCCTAAGCCTAAGAGCTTATGAGGTTTTATATCTTATAACAACATGGTGTTATTCTCACCAACTCATTCCAAACACAATGTCAATTTTCAAAGATGTGAATCCAAGGACCTATGGGTTATGGGCCCATAATGTAACTTAAAATAGACATATTGAATATGATAAAAGTATTTTCTCAAAATAGACGCAACATAAATAAGTTGACATGATACTATCTTATTATGAAGACAAATTCCTTGTATAAGAGGATGCTAGCTAAATAGAAGACTGGTTTTATATTGCTAAATCTATTCTCAAGTTTATTGAGATCATATGATGTATAAATTGATACTTCTAGAGTTTCATCAACCATGAAATAGTTGGATTTATGTGAGGGAATTATTAAGGTTACCCTAATTCATACCTAGACAATTATTGTGGTCAACTTCAAAATAATGAGTTTTTTATCATCTCGGAAACAGAATTCACAAGTGATCATGTGAAAGACATTGAATGTAAATCTTACAAATTTCTTGTACAATGTCAAATAAATATATGACATCTCATATTTAACTTTTGAATGATGTAAATTACACCCAAATAAATATGAGATTACACCTTGAGAAATTTATAATTCAATTAAATATTTTTATATATAAAAAATTCTTGTAAATAAATAGTTAAATTTCTAATTCCCCATAAACATAAAAAAGATTCTTTTATTAAAAAAATATATTTCATTTATTTCAATTGTTTCCTTAATAAAAATATATACGTAAGATGGGCTATTTTTAAAGAATGGGCTATATTTTTTTATTTTTTATTTTTTTTATTTCCTTTTTAAGGAGGGGTTATACGTATTACTTTAGGTAGTAGTAATTATTTTTATTTGACCAAGCTAATGTTTTGATCCCCCACGGCAAAGACATGCTTTTTAATTCTTCGAGAATAATCTTAATAATTAATTTCTTATCACGATTAGGTATGCTCCACTCCTACTATTAGGCTACGTGCTCTTTGAAGGGAGGGGCATGCCTTTTCAATATGAAAGCTGCACGGTCATGAATGTTTTGAAATGATAGATTAATAGATGGAAGGAAATTGGGAGATTATTTATGGGAAGAAGTATACGAGATGTGATGTAGAATGAGAGTGAGAAATGGTTAAAATATATGTAAGAAATGTTATTTATAATGATAAATAGACATAGAATTTTGAATATATTTAGAGGTATATTTTTTTTTTATTGTTTAGATTTTGATAAATATGTATTAGTTTTTAACTTTATATTTTTTTATATATTGAATTTTTTTTTTAACAAAATTTTGGTAATTTGTTTCATAATTATAATTTATAAGAAAAAATTCTAATTAAAGAAATGGTCTAAAAGAAATGTCATAATCAATCTAATAATCAAAGGCTACAAAACTTGGTTATCATCATTAGGCTCTGATACCAAATGTAATGCTACTTTTCCTCCAAAGTTATTTAAATGTTAGCAGCGGATTTAGTAGATATAAATAATCAATGCAAAAGATAATATGCATGAGTTTATTAAGAAATTCCAAAATAGATAGTTAACCTAATAAATGGAATACACATTCATATAATTCATTAACACCAAAATCATATATATATTCTCAATATAATTTAGAAAAAATGGTTTTAATACTTATCTGAATAATAATACTTGCAAAAGCCACTCTCAGTTTAAACACCTTCACATCAGTGACAAAGTACTCAACAACATGTCTATAATGCATTCCAGATAGAAAGAATATCGATGTATTGCGCACTACATCGTGGGTCCTATTCTTTCCTCTAGTTTTCTGCACCATTGGACAAACAGGGAGAGGATTTGGTGCATCCCATACTACACCATTGGTCCATCATCAACCCCTAGGAATATGTCAGTGGTACTGGCTCTTGCCATGGAGCAGTCTAGGAGGAAAGCGCACTTTGTTGCTCTACGCGAGTGCTGGTTCCACCGGAACAATGCTCAACACTCGTGCCACAAAACCATGCCCTGGCCAGGACCATCCTGAGTGCACGCACTTGTACCCCAGGTTGGACACACACTATAGATGTGCCCCTTCTCCGTCATGTCCATAGCTCACCAACCACTTCCTTCTTCCTTGGTTGTTCTTCTTGCTTGAATGTTCTCTCTTCATGAATGTCTCTCACCATTCTCACATGAATGATTTATATATCTTTTTAAGGGGTGATTTCCAAACCATCACACCCTTTCACAAAAGGTTTCCTTTTAATAATTATTTAAATAAATAATTCTTCTTCTTTTTTAAAGAGTGTTTATAAATATTCTTTATTAATCTCTCTTTTAACCAAAGGATCATAATATCCTTTATTTTATATCTCCCTTTTAATTCCAAAGAGTTATTTATATATTTCTCTTCTCTTGGGGAAAAAGTCACATAACATAAATTATGTCTTAGACTAAGTCTAGACTCTCCCAATTGATTTTCCCTTTGAATCGGGTCGTCTTCGAGTTGATGCATCTTTTTTTGTCTCCGAACTTTGGAAATCTGAGATAAAAGTTTACTTTTGCAACGTTCTCTGGTGTGGTGAGATTTTATTTTGCAGGTTTTTGTCTTTCTATTTTTGAATTTCATCAGCAAACTGGCATCCTATATACCTTTTTCCCCTTTCCAAAAATGGAAGCCCATGTAGTTGTCGCCATTGTTGTGTGATGATGAGAATCAAGCAGCCTCGTTCATGATAATAAAGTGATAGAGTTTTCATGGGTCACCGTTTCATAATCCTTGATTTAAGGCAAATAAAGGCCTCAGGTACCTATTGGTTTAGCCTCTAAAATTGGTGGAAGTGGAACGAATAATGGATCCATCAGATTCCCTGCATGTTGAAATCCAATTTTGAATAAGAAAATAATTCTTCTAGATACAACACTCAATGGCCTTAAATATATGAAGCTTATTTAGAGATTCCAACCAATATTGAACCTTTGTAGAGTGAAGTTCCATAGCTTTCAATCTCCCTTGATCTTAATTACAATTAACTATGATTGACTTCCTAAATATTATTGTATTATGTTGACCCATCTATTCATCATCTCGAATAGGCTTTGCATATCAGTCTTTGGTTTGTGACAGTGCATTTATTTATATTCACCTCTTTTGAAAATTTTGGGGTCATTTTGTGCATGAAGTCTGTCTATGACCAATTTGCACCAGGAAATGTGAAATCTAGCTGAAAATGGCTTGTTTCGCTTTTGCTTAGTGTTTTCAGCCCTTATTTTCTACATTTTGATTCGTAAGATTTTGTGCTTTGGACATTTGATCTTTATGGAGGCATTTGTGCTTTGAACATTTGATCTTAATTCCCTCTAATTGTAGACAAGTTGCAGTATTCTTGAGTACTGAAAGCAAATTGTACAGACTATTAACATCCCCAGGTCCAAGCCAACTAGGTAAGGCTCTTGGTTTGATTTTTTACTAATCAACAAATGTTTTGGTCTGCCTATCATTTATTATTGGATTTTTGTGTTAGAATTTGGTATTAGAGGTTGTTTTATTGAATTATATCTATTTGTTCGATTGACATTTATGACGAACTAAATTATAGGCACTGCTTTACAAGCGTTGGGAAGTCATAGGCTCCAAGATATTAGTAATATTCTTGTTGGAGTTGGCTGGCAGGATTTAAGGTAGTGCATTCACCCTACTTCTTATGGAACTTTTCTGGCCAGTAGGTTTGCGTTTACATTAGTGCATTCACACTGCTGTATGTGTTCTTGTTGTATGTGTTTTATTGTATGATGTTTGACTCACTTCATCCTTTGTTTGTATATGTGTATATGAATATTCATTTACTATTTACCTTATTCTGTTAGTTTGTGCATCGACATAAATGAAAGAACAGTCATCCATTTGATAGTTCATACTTCATTCCATTGTAGATATCTATTTGAGATTTAATGGATAAATCTGATTTTGATGGAAATAATTAGATAAATTGTTCGAGTAAATAATTACGTAAATCAGAATTATTCTTAGAAAGTTTAAAAGTAAAACAAAATTGTACTTGGTCCATCCGACCTTTTAAGCTACAACACTCCTTTCACTGTTCAAAATAGATTATGTTGTCAAACCATTTAGCATAGCAACACTGAATTAAGTACAGTTCCGTTAGTTCTTATTCAACTCTTCTTGCACCACATCACCATTTCACTTCAGCGGTTGAAAGTTAGTCCTACGAAAAGCAATTCACATTTTCTACCACTCTTCTTATCCATGCCCTTCAATACATTACCAAAGTATATCCTACTATCAGCGTAACCATTGCATCTCGCTGGGTGCAAACGCTAGTCTTTCTTTATGCCGTACTCCTACCTAAAGATGGGATTCCTCCTAACTAGAAAACATGGAAGCAAGTTCCTCCTAGATCTATCATAAAACATTCGTTTAAAACCGTTTAATGTTTAACAGGAACGGAACCACTTGATGTGAAAGTATGTTGACTGCAACTATCATTGTCGTCGTCGTCTGCCTGACCGACTAGGACCTGTAGAGACCTCGGAATTTGTGGTACAGGAGCCTCCATCGTGCCTTCCAATATCTTCACCACTTCACTCATGCTTGGCCTCTCATTTTCATCGTCTTGGATGCACAGCCCAGCCACCACAGCGGCTCTTCTAACTTCTTCGATATCGGCCTCGCTCGCTATCCTTGCATCCACAACGCCTATTATGTTTCCCTTCTGAATTTGCGATGAAGCCCAGGTAGGAAAGTAGAACCTACTGTCCTCCGCCCTTAAATCCAGATTTCTTCGACCGGATATAATTTCCAACAACGTCATGCCAAAACTGTATACGTCCGCCTTGGGAGTGATAGGAAGGCCGGAGATCCACTCGGGAGCCACGTACCCACGAGTTCCTCTTGTTGTCGTCAGTACGCGACTGAAATCTCTACCCACCAGCTTCGCTAGCCCAAAATCTGCCACCTTTGGGCTGAAGTCGCTGTCCAGGAGAATGTTTTCAGGCTTGATATCGCAATGAATGATGCGATCCCTGCATTCCTCATGCAGATAAACTAATCCTCGTGCAGTGCCCAGTGCGATCTGAAACCGCGTCTTCCAGTCCAACACCTTCTCTGCGTCTTCGGACTGAGAGAAGAGGAAGGAGTTTAGGGAGCCGTTGGGCATGTAGGCATACACCAGTAACCTTCGTGAATGTTCTACGCAGAATCCCCACAGCCTAACCAAATTCACATGCTGTATTCTGCCAGTGGTGATTATTTCCGCACGGAATTGTTTTTCTGCTTGCCTGGAGCCCTCTAATCTTTTAACCGCAACAGGCGTATTGTCTGGCAGAGTTCCTTTGAACACGGAGCCGAAAGCTCCGCTACCCAGCTTATGCTTGAAATTCTCCGTTGCAATTCGCAGCTCTTTGTAAGTGAACCTTTTGAGCGACAATGTCACCTCTTCTTCCATGTCTTTCTTGCACAGTCGTCGACGTTTCCACAGAATAAATGAGGCCAAGAGGAGAGCTGAAACAACACAAAAAGCTGCGGCGGCAGAAAGTAAAATAGTAAGTGCGGGGGCTTTGTTGCTTCGCTCTGATGTCAAATGCGGCAACTCAGAAGCAGCCACCCTAACGAAGACGGATTGGCCCTCGGACGAAACGCCCATTCTGAACAAATCTCCAAACCACAATCTACAGACAGGTGGATCAGAAATAGTGAAAGTAAAGGCTGTGCAGGAGCAATTGTTGAGGCAAGCAGTCCGGCAGCCTTGCTTTGTTGGCTCGTTGTTATATAAGACAGCTTCTTTATCGGACAAGTATTGATTCTTGGCTTCCACGAAGCCGTCGGTTGTGCCCTCTGTGACAGAGCATTGCAGGGGTCTTCGCCGAGCACAGCCGCTTGACCACCAACCTTGAGAGTCGTGCTTCGGCGTGAAGCCCTCGACACAACTACACACATCATTCGCATTGCAGAGTCCATATGCCCCGCAGATTTCATAGTCACTGCATTGACCTCGGTACGTCGACCACCTCAGACTCCATCTACCATAATCCATCCAGAAGTAAAGTTCAAATTCACCGTTCTCGTCCAACAGGAACCGCGCCGTGATGATATGATCTATCGGATTTAAGCCAAAATTAATGTATATTCTTGAAGGAGAAAGCCTCACACAGGATGCTTGAACTTTCTTCTGACCTTCCAACTCGGGAACCTTAGTAAAAGAATTGTGTCCAGTGCATTCTCCACTGGACCAGTATGGAACAGTGCTGTTAAAGAACATCATCATCTGCGTCTTTCCTGGAGACATGTCCATTCGGAAAGAGAAGAGCCCACTTGCAGGATCCAAAGAACTTTTCCACGAAGTTAGCGTCATGCCTTTCCACATCTTCATGCCAGGCAACCAAGTATCTGTCGGATGCGCGAAACTCTCCCAAACAACTGCAGACTTGTTGTGAGTGTCAAGCATAATGAAATTACCAGAGTCCGATATCACAGCTCGTGATCCTTTCTTTCCAACATCAGTCGACCAAACGGACCGGCCCTTTCTATCAAACAATATGAGATGACCGTCTCTGGAAAATTTCAGAACGCCAGGCTTGTCTCTGACAGGATTATCTCTGTTAGCCACCCAAACAATGGCCTTCTGAGAGATTTGTGCATACCAGATGCCAATATACCAATTATTCGTTCCTCTCGGACTGAAAAATCCCAATGCAAACGTGGCATTCTTTGAAATCAGTGTCTGATTTCCAGTGAGCGAAGCCCCCAGTAGAAGCGTATCTCCACCATCCCAAGTTGCAGCAGTGCAATCATACACTGCAATACTCATCATAGTAATTACTAAGACCAAATACTTAATCGTCATTGAAGTAGTGCGTAGATGGTCGTATGTTTCTGGTATATTTACTAAGACCAAATACACAACGAACAACCTGTCCGGAGTAGTGCCGACGATTCCAAACGTCCATGTCCGTTCTGGAAGGCATAATCTCGATAACCTTCATTAACTGTAAAGCATATACAAATTTCTAGAACGCATCGCGTTCAACGGAGCAGTAAGTGGAATCAAATAAAGAAAAGATTTGACAGCGCACTGACCACAGTCCGTTCTTTCGCCACTCAGGCGGTGTGTCTAATAGCCTTGACGACTGATAGTGAGTAAAGTCTTTTCTAAACGGGTCTTCTGGGTAAGTCAAGTCTTTTGTGCGGGTCGCGAGACGATTACGTTGCTCTGAACGTGAATACAAAATCTTTTGCATACTTTGATGAAGATGAATTGCATTAGCGAAAATGGAGCAATTGGACCCACGCGTTTAATGGTTACGTTGATTTAAAAAAAGTATTATAGTAAAATTGTTGTTAGATAGATACATTTCTATGGTTAAATTTTCAATTACACAAAAAAAAATTGAATTTTAAATTATTTAGAAATAAGAGAAATAATTTTTATTGTAAAGTAAAAGAAAAATAATTAGAATTACAAATCATGTATTATAATTAAGATTATATTTTTTCTAAAATTTATTAGAATTAAATTATATTATGTGCAATTTTTTAATTTGGTGTTTTCTCTTTGTTAATATGATTGTACTTTTGAGTGTGTATTTAACTTAAAATACACTTCTTGACAGAATTTGAAATTCACAGATAATAAATTTCCACAATCCACATTGTTAATTGCAAAAGATTTCTTGATTCGATTGTGTGTTAGTTTTTTGCATCAACGTTTTGGATCACACTCTGTGATCCATCATCAGGGTGTGTGTTAGTTTTTTGCATCAACGTTTCGGATTTTTGGTTTCGTTTCTCATCCTGATGATGGATCATAGAGTGTGATCCAAAATGTTGATGCAAAAAACTAACACACAATCGAATCTAGAAATCTTTTGCAATTAGAATTTGAAAATTTCTTTCATGAAAAAGAGCAATTGGTTGAATGCTAGAAAATCTCACTAACCATTAGAGAGTGCTAAATTTGGATGTTAGCCTATCCAATATTCTCATTTAATTATAATTTATCATAGAAATAAATACAATCCTTATTGCAAATAAATAAAAACACTAATTAAAATTTTAATATAAGTAAAAATATTTAGAATGACTTGAATAACTCCTATATATAGATGAACATCAACTCATTCAATAGTTAGGAAAGAAACGAAGTTCATTTAAAATTACAATCTTATGGAAGGGATGAAATATAAAATTGTTATTGACTATTTGATCTTGAGGTCATAATTAACAATAGAAATCAAAATAATATTATTAATATTTATAAACAATGACAAAGGTAAAAATAATATTAGTACAACATCAAGAAAAATTAAAGTTGAGTGATGAGAAATAAATGGGTTCTTATACCAATTGTTGGAAAATTCAATCTCTATCCACATATGATTTCAATGGATGAGATACAAGGCTTGGACTATAGCCACATGAAAATATGAAACTTTAATACAAATATGAAAATTAAGTTGCATTTATATGGAATTGCCATAATTAGACCCATCTTCTTTATGATGCCAAAAATCAGTTAGCTAACATGTTCATAAACACTACATTATGTGATCTTATAACAACAATATATAAAGAATAACATCACCATAGGATAGTAGCAATGAAGCAAAGGCCATCACATAACATATGATTTATGTGCAAAAACTCTTGTAGAGAAAACTCCACAAAGAAGAGAGGTCAAGTATGCATTATTTTCAAATAAATGATATTACAATACAATCAATTACATTCTCCTCTTTGCCTCCACCATAGAAACGCATGTACACCTATGAACAACCATATTATACCTCAACCTATCTTTGTATCTAAACTGCAATTTTTTGTAGAAAGATGCTCTCTTACACTTGTAGGATTTTTCACCTAAAAGGAGGGAGATGTTCCACAAAAACTTGGGTGCTCACTCAAGACTAATGAAAATATAATTGAAATATGCCTAAATGGAATGCCCTAGATGGAAATAGTTGATAAAAGAACTAACTAGTAATGCAAAACCTAGAAAATGCACTTTGTTTGAAAACACATTATGATATGCAAACATATACTAAATGATCTAGAAATGCAAACCAAACCGAACATAAAGTTGTGAGATGGAAGGTGTGAACTTTGAAATATGTTGAAGACTAGAAATGCTGTTGATTCTAGAATTTTAGTCTACTAGGACACTTATGCCATTTTGGGTGACCTAGTCCCAAATCTAGAAAACTACGCCAAAGCCCGTTTCAACCAAATGGGCATCCAAATCTATAGAAAACTTTGGAAAAATGTGCAATGTGACTAAGTCACCATTGATGGTGACTTAGTCCACTTTGGCTTTTCTAGAAACCTGAAAGTGGAAACGAAAGTTCTCGGTCTGCACTTTTTGCTCCTTCAAGTATCTAGATTTGAAACTCTGATTTTTGGCACTATGACTTTTTGTGGATATTTTTATTTTTCCAATAAGGAGATGAATTCAAAAAAATTTCATTCTTCAATCATGTTCAAGCCTTCAAAGTACTCAGATCTACAAACACACAAGGAAAGAGAGAGAAATGGTGAATTTTAGGGCATGGGGGTTTGCCTTGGTCAAACCCATTTTAGGTAATTAAACCAAATGAATAAATAAGATGAAGCATGAACATGAAATGAAGGAATTAGAAACTTTCCATGATGATAGATCTTGAATTTTTGCAGCAATGAATGAAGAATCTGCGCTTGAATGCCAAAACCCCAGCTTGCTTGACTTGAGATGAATGATGAATGATGAATGAATGATGGATGAATCAAGAGAGAGAAGAAGGTAGAAGGCCCCAAAGTGAGTGGAAAACCTTATATTTATAGAAAATTATGTCCTAATTCCTAAAATTAATAACCCGCTATAATTTAGAAATAGTTTTGATTTTTGAGACAAATGGGGCTAAGTCGCCCTTAGTGGTGACTTGGTCCCACTGATGCAGGAGCATCCTTGGTTCTTACCAATTCTCCATCAACCAAAAATATTTTCATTTCAGTTTTGTTTAGTTCTTGTTCAATTTAAGTTGGTAGATTCGGTATTTCATCATATTTGCTCACTAGATCCCGTGGATCTATTTTTCATCATGGACATGTTCATTTTTCTTATTCCAAGATTTTAGCATGATTGGATCTTTTTTTGAAAAGTTATCACTTTCGGATTAAGTGATAGTTCTAGAATAGATCATCAAAATAGTTTCGAGCTTAACGACTAGTTTGATCTCTTGTGGATCCTTCTCATAACTTGCAGATCCTTGCAAGGTGTTTTGAATTGTTCTGTGGAGTATCCCCAACCTTAATTATTGGTCCACACTTCATCTTACACACCTCCTGAGGAGAAATTTAGATTTGAGGTTCATGCACACATTACATTTCCTTCATTGGAGATTGTAATGATCTTTGGTTGACGAGAAAGATTCTATATCAGTGGATATGATATAAAGCTTGTAATAGATCATTATAATAGAGAAGAGCTGATTAAGTCGATTAATGTAGATTGATATGTAAGATTTTTGCTTGCATTAAGGAGCATATAGGAATATTGTATTTTGAGCATGTTGTATTAGGCCTGTGAGCTGAATCTGTAAGCTTGGATGTTGCTAACCGATTGTAATAATTTTTTTTTTTAATAAGAATGTTTGAATCTATATTTTCTTCCATATTTTGTGTTTCTTTTTTTGTGTGACTCTTGTTGCATGGTCTGGATTTTTCTCTTTGAGGACCCTCCTACCATGAGTGCACCAGATTGGTATCGAAGTGAGGTTTGTTCCATGAGAGATCGTCAGAGTTTGCGAAGTCCTATTGACAATTTTTTGTGGGGTGGCGGATGGAGAATCCGACCTTCAACTACAGAGGACTTGTGTAAATATGGCGGGAAGAAGGAATGGTAGAGGAAATGGAGCACGTGAAAATGAAAACCAAGCTATAATGGAGATGTTGAGAGGAATGGCTGCTAGATTAGAAGCAGTTGAAACAGCCCAGAGGAAAGGTCGACCAGTTGATGATGTGAGTGATGAAGAGGTAGAAGAACAGGAAGAAAGGGAAAGAGAAGATCAACTTGGCCTTAATGAGGGAGGAGATAGGTTCACAAGATCCCTAACTAGAGTGAATACTAAACCAAATTTCAATCCACCGGATTATATTGGTAAGTTGGATTCAGATGAATTACTTGATTGGATAATGGAGATGGAAAAGTACTTTGATTTTGAAGGTACTACTGAAGACAAGAAGGTGAAATTTTCTTGCAAAAAGTTGAAAGGACATGCATCTCTTTGGTGGGAACATTTACAGACAGATAGGAAAAGAAGAGAAAAGGAGAGGATAAAATCATGGGATCGGATGGGGAATAAGTTAAAGACAAATTTTATGTCTATAGACTATCAGATCAGTTTGTTCCAAAAGTTGCATAATTTGAAGCAGAAGGATTCGGTGTGACAGAGTATACTAAGGAGTTCTACAAGTTGAATATTAGATCTGGACATTCGAAGGATGAGATTGAGCAAGTAGCTAGATATGTGAATGGTTTGATACTATCCATACAAGATGAGATTAGTTTGATCAAGTTGTTGAATGTGGAAGAAGCATATCAATGTGCCCTAAAAGAAGAAGAGAATTTGAATAGAAGACATGAACAGAGATAGAGAGAAAGAGGTAAAAGATTTCAAAGAGGAAGGATTTTTACTGGAGGAGGAAGAGAACCTTTCACAAATCATAATAAAGATAAGGAAGTCAATAAGAATCATAATTCATACCATAGAGATGATGGAAACCCTTACCAGAGGAGGATATGGTGGTTAACGGAATGAGGGTTAAAGAAAAGTTGATAGAGGACAAGAGAAAAGAGTATTTAGGGGAACTTGTTATAAGTGTGGTGGAGAAGGACATAGAGCATTTGAATGCAATCAAGGAGAGACAAGAAAAAAGATAGAAAATAGTAGAAGAATAGCCTTTGCTGAGGAGGATCATGTTGGGTCATCTAATAAACCGGAAGACGGAGAAGTATTGGTAAATGAAAGAGTATTATGTCAAAGTGAGATGGACTGGGAACCGTTGAAGAGAAAGAATTTGTTTTGAACTAGATGCAAGGTAGCTGGTAAATGTAGCAAAGTGATCATTGACACTGGAAGCTTCAAGAGCTTGGTTTTTGAACAAATGGTGACCAAATTGAAGCTGGAAATATTGAAACACCTGAAGCCCTATTTGATAGCATGGATTCAAGATGAGCATAAGATATTGGTAAGTGAACAATGTGTGGTGAAATTGAAGATAGGAAATTATCATGATAAAGCTTTGTGTGATATCTTTCCTATGGATGTATGCCATATTTTTTTGGGAAGGCCTTGGCAGTATGATAGACATGCTATTCATGATGGGAGGAAGAACATATATACCATTGTTGCAAATGGGATGAAGTAGACTTTTTTTCCATTGGAGGATGTTCCTAAAATTGAGGTTTGTACGAGTGCTAGAATTTTTTTGGTTGATGGAAGGAGATTTTTGGATGGACTGAGACATGAGAACATGTGCTATGCCTTGGTTCCTAAGAAGGTTGAAGACTTGAAGCATGTAGAAGAACAACCAGAGGAGATAAAGGAGTTGTTGGAAAAGTATGAATCTATCATTTCAGATAATGTACCTGATGGATTGCCACCTATGAGGAGTATTAGTCATTGCATGGATCTGATTCCTGGAGCTAGTTTTCCTAATAAAGTAGCACATCAGATGACACTAGTATAGAATGAAGAGTTAAATAGATAAGTGCAAGAATTATTGAGGAAGGGTTTGATAAGAGAAATTTTAAGTCCTTTTTACAGTACCTACTTGTAGACATACAAAATTAACATCATTGATTAAACATCACATTTGATCATTCTTTCCTCTTAATTAATTAAATCAAATTAATTAATTAAACCTCCTAAAGTCTTGATTTAATTAAATTAGATATATTTAATTAAATATCTAATATCCTCTCACTTTGATTTATCTTAACCTAGAAATTTAAATCAAAGTGTCAAAATCAACTAAGCACTAGCTTAATTAGTTAAATCCCTAATTCATGCTAAGACTAACCCATGTCCCATCCACTTGCATAATAAATCATTTTAATTGATTTATTAAAACACCTATTTTCCCTAACAAGGGCATATTCCCAAAGAATATGCCCTCATTAACTCTCATGTTTGACTTTTTTGGCCAAACACAATTCCCCCCAAAAACCCTCAACCATATTCATTTATTGTCATTTTCAAATTTGAAATGGACACATTAGCCAACACTTGCACAATCATGGGCCAATCCCATTGTGACAAGTGTCTCTCTCCTATTGGATGGGATTTAGTCACACATCTCTCAATCTTGGCTTCTCTTCTCTCAATCTTTCCTATAAATTCAATGACTTATATCTCATTTAACATCTACAATTTGAGCACTATCATTATAGGCAACTTGAGTTCATTGAGCATCTCATTGTCTATCATCTCATTTGGCTTATCAAGGGTTGGGAAAGGGCTATCTTCTACACAAAGGCAATCCACCATAGAATAGATATACTTCATGTTTTCTTTGCATGCTTGAATTAGTTTTGCCATTTATTTTGAAGAATGTTGTATTATTCTATGAGGATATTGGAGTCATGCTAACCATTTACAGATTTTAATGTCCACACTACTATACTAGCACCTAAGAACGATAGAGAATAGAGGATGTGTATAGACACGAGAGCCATAAAAAAAATCATAGTTAAGTATTGTGGACATCAAAATCTGCAAATGGTTAGCACAACTCCAATATCCTCATAGAATAATACAACATTCTTCAAAATAAATGACAAAACTAATCCAAGCATGCAAAGAAGATATAAATTATATCTATTCTATGGTGGATTGGTGCTCCTTAAATATGTGAAAGAGCCCTTTCCCAATCCTTGCCAAGCTAATGAGGTGATAGACAATGAGATGCTCATGAACTCAAGTTGCCTATAGTGAGAATGCTTCAAATGTAGATGTAAAAATGAGAGAAGAGGTATCAAATTTATAGGAAAGATTAAGAGAGGAGAAGCCAAGATTGAGAGATGTGGGACTAAATCCCAACAAATGAGAGAGAGCCACTTGTCACAATAGGATTGGCCCATGCTTGTGCAAGTTTTGGCCAATGTGCCCATTTCAAATTTGAAAATGGCAATAAATGAATATGGTTGAGGGTTTTTAGAGGGGAATTGTGATTGTCCAAAAAAGTCAAACATCAGAGTTAATGAGGGCATATTCTTTGGGAATATGCCCTTGTGAGGGAAAATAGGTGTTTTAATAAATCAATTTAAATGATTTATTGTGCAAGTGGATGAATCTAGAGGATTTAGCTGATTAGGATTAAACTAATCAGGATTTGATTAATCTAACAGGAGTTTAGGTGATATGACATTTGATTTCAATTTTTGTATTTATTTTAAATCAAATGAGAGGAAAATGCATATGAGTGATTTAATTAGATATATGTGATTTAATTAAATCAGGAACAATAGGAGATAATTAAATAATTGGATTTATTTAATTTTGAGAGAAGTGAACTAATTAAATTGGTTTATTTTATTAATAGATGAAATAATGTTGAATGAAGTATGATTAGATGCATGCGTATATTTTGCATGTCTATATTTTTCCCCTCTTTTAAGCAATGTACTCGTTGCATTGGTTCAAAGAATGATGCTGTTGACATCAAAATTAAAAAAAATATGATTTTTTTTAGATGCCCTAGCGAAAAGAAGTACGTTAGTACATTGGCCCCTCGAGAGATCAAGCGAAAAGATTGAGGTGGATCTCGCAACAAAGAGGTTCAAAATGAATAAATGGATGGTTAGAATATATGATAATGATGATGAAAATGAGATGTGTGGAAGATGCTTAGAATAACAAATTTATATTATCCTAAACAACTTAAATGATTATGAAATGTATGTGAGATGGATGTGATGGATGATGTTGTACTATGATGATATGACATGATTATGTAGGATGCAGGATGGATGCCCTATTAGCGTGAAAGAGGATAGAAGAATGATGGATGCATTGTTAGAATGAAAGAGAAATAGAAGAGGGATCAACCCCTAAATCCAAGAAGATGTAGAAGTCCAATAAGTTTTCTAGTCATGGAGACTTTATTTAATATGATACTGAATGATGATGATGTATTGCTTATCCAAGGATGGGAGAGATAAAGAGCATACCCTTCTTTATGTTTGATAACACACATATGTGTGATGCATCAAGGTATTAAGAACCAGGATGGTGTGGCACCTAGTGTGATGGGCTTTGAATCGTCAAATAGATAGAAGTACTTTTGTTCACACTTGACAAACATGACCTTATTCAAAATGTAGTTCAGATATTCTAGACATCTCAGGCCAAAACATAAAAAGGAAAGCCTTCTTATGTAGTCAACAAGATACCTAGAACATCCTTCCTACAAACAAAACAAAGTATGCATGACGAAGTTATTTTACAAGGATATCCAACAAGCACAATAGATAAAAATATAATGATCATTGCCCCATTCCTTTCTCTCTAAACCTGTTTTGTTTAGGCATCATCGAGAGGTACTTGGAATGATTGCAAAATAAGATAAGTCAAAAAGACCAAGATAAAGTAAACAAACAAGTTAATGTTCTTCATACCGCTAGCCAAGACTAACTACTGTGGGGTACCTGATTCTTATGTCCATCGCAAGAAAGCTTCATCCTAGGACATGTTGTGATCAGGGTTTTGATGGGACTGATTTGGGTGATAAGCTATTGATATTCTGAGTTGACCAACTTGCTTTCTTATTGACCTAGACTTGAGACTTTGACGATTAGGTTCACACTTTTGGACCTCCTAGACTTGATTCTGATTGCTTCACCAAAGGATGAAAGTGATGATGATTTATTATGAGCGATGTTTATAGCAGGTGAAAGCGAGATGAGATGGGTGCACCATTTTGGGTTTTTCAGATATTTGGATGTTTTTGTTGTTTTGAAATGTTTTGAGGCTGTTTTGATTTTCGGATTTTTTCAATGTTTTTGGGTTTTCGAGATTTATGAATGTTTTTAGATTTTGTGTCTTGGGGACCGATCAAGGATGGCCTTGCCTACGTTCAAGCTAAGAGACGACATAGTTTGGACAAGGTGAAAGACTCTCTTTTTTATTTTGAATGATGTTGGATGTTTTTGAATTTTTTGATTGATTTTCTGAATGTTTTTGAATTTTTATATGTTTTGGATGTTCTTGGATTTTCACATGATTTTGACGATTTGGATGTGGATACGTGATGATATCAATGCTCTGTTTTGGGATTTTTTTGAAAACCAAGCTTAATGTTGATCAATCGGATTGATGGATTGATAGTTTGACTAAGTGTGTTAAGTCAAACAAGATGATAATGCACTTGTAAACCCTAGTAAGTTGTGTTATCCTACAATAAACTTGTACATAAGACGACGGTTCGACTAAGTCTGTTAAGTGAAATGAGGTGATTATGGATTTGATAATTTGGCTAAGTGTGTTAAGCCAAACAAAGATGATAATGAACTTGTAAACCCAAGGAAGTTGTGTTATCCTAGAGTAAAATCGTTCACAAAATGATAATTTGACTAAGTGTGTTACGTAAAAAAAAGGTGATAATTGATTGGATTCAATTGATCAAGATTGATGAAGCTTGATTTGGAACAAAATTGTTTTGATGATTTAATGTGACGCTAATGTGCAAGTTAGATGCAACTGATATTGATTGTTCAGATTGATGTTCGATGAAATATAAAGCTTGATAAGGAACATCGTCTTGCTGTCAAAATATGCCATGGGCTAGGGATTTCGATTGATGCTCACAAATGCTTTGACCAATTTGATTTCACGTTTGTAAATGTTTGGATCACCACATAGGCTAGAGGATATATATCAAGATTTATTCTCGAAGCAAGATGCAAATATCTACCCCCAGTGTCTAGCAATGTTTGAATGGCCATTGGATGGAATCTTGGATAGATGGATGGACGAATGGATATGGATCATCTTGCGATAATATAAGTTGTTCGAATAGAGGATGCTCATTTGGATAATGCTTTCATGGCTCAAATAACTTTGGGTAGGATGGGATCAATGAAAATGACCCATGTCAAGATGTTTACCATAAGCACATGTAAAGCGTTTACCAAACCTTTATCAAGATCTAGATAAGGTAGATAGATAACCATGGGTTGGATAAATGGTTCATGGATGAATAGATGATATGGATGGAATGTTGGCTTTATTATGCATGTGATAAGATGCTTTCACCTAAAATGGTGCACGTAGATGCTTGATTCTACACATGATGCCTATTTGCCAGGTTTTCATCATGGTACCTGCCCAAAGCGCTGCCCATGCGATTTTCGCTAGAGGATGATTTTTTTCTTTACTATTTTCAATCCTTTTTCTAGTTTTTTTTTTTGGATTTTTATATTTTTGGATTTGTTTGTATTTTCTGAGAGATTTTAAGATGATGTTGAACCACCCAGTACTACTGATGTTGATTCTTTTGTCATAACATGCCATTGGTATCCTACTTGAAGAAGTTCCTTTAACAAGATACGTGCACTTGAAAGCAAATTTTGAGAAATTTGTTCTGCTTTGCTGTTACTGAAGTTAACTCTGTCTTTGTGTGCACATCGTGATAGAGTGCCTTTCGAATCCTTATGATGAAGGGTCGTTGCCAACACATGGTCAATGTGAGAATTGGATATCATGTGTGGAGGCGTGGATGAAGTGTGTTTAGGAATAAAATATGGATTGGTTGACAGTTTGGAACCTTTGACTCTCCAAACTTGGGAAGATGAGCAATGATGGATGGATACGGAAGTGTGCAGGGAATTAGGACCAACTTCTTAATACACTTTGTATGTTATTTGAGAAGCTTTATTTTGTCTTTGTGGACATCTTTGATGGATATTTTTCCCTTTTCGATTTTTCCCCATAGTTTCTTTGATTAATGGAGTTTGACAGGGATAGTATTTCTTTGTATTCTTTGGTATCCATATGTATTTGATTTGTCCTTCATGCTTCTTAGCTTCTTTTTCTTTTATAATGTTCTTCATGCTTTGATTCAAGTCTTTCTTTTGACGTTGGTCCCAATTTGTGGATGGGGTGATGGGTGGATGAAGATTCATGATGTGGTTGGTTGTAGTATTGGCATTGGTTCCACCATAAGGATTCTTCATGCCCCCTATGTTGATGTTTGCTCGAGACAAAGTTGCCCCCATTTTTATAGAGGTATCACTGATATGTTTATATCCCTTTATTGTCGAATAACCAAGGCCTTGATGCTTGCGATTGCCAACAATTTGCACTGGTTCCATGATACCCTGCTCTTGTAGGCCTAATCCTCTGCCTTGATAATTCATCCGCTGAAACATTTTGTTTGCAATAGGATATGATTTATCTTGGAAGGAGGGTGTTAATCCTTCTGTGCTCTATTGTAGACCTTCAAAAGTGTCAGCTTCTTTATTGATGAGGTAGCTTGCCCTAAGAAAGGTAAGTGATCCAAGTTTATAAGTGATAGGATCCTCCATATGTGGGATGAATGCCTGATTGAAATCTTTAGCTTGATCTTGTGAAATATCATATTGTACTGCTTCTTAAAGAAGTGTTGATGATTTATTATCCTCATAAAACTCTTCCTCATGATTCATTTCACAATATGTTTTTCATTCATGAATTTCGTATGAGCCCTCTTCATGACCTTTTTCTGCTATGTCTCCACAAAATGTTTCTGATTTACAACTTTTGTAGAAGCCTTCTTCATGATCCACTTCTGCTATGTCTCCAAATTTTTCTATATCTTGATCATGTGTAAAAATGTTAAGAGTAGGAGACTCTTGTTCCTTGGTAATTATGTCAAGAGTATGAGACTCTTGTTTTGGATGAAGATCATCTACGTGTCCATCCAAAGAAAGCATCTCATGGGTAGGCAGAGGAATATGTGCTATATGGATGTGATCATCATTTGTACATCTTGTATAGATAGAAGAGTGCCCATTAGATCATTTTAGTATGTCGGAGATACGAATTCTTGATCTTGAATGATTTCATAATTACTTTCAATATGCTTTGGATCAAGTTCTTGACATGGGTCAATTTCAAAGGATGGATTATCTACAAGGGGTTCTTGGACATTGTCCTTAGACATGGGAAGTGGCTTAATTTCCACTTGCTCTTTGAATGGATTTGGATCAAGTATAAAGTCAAAGATTCTTTTGCTATTCTCAACCATGAGGTCGAAGGATGTCAATATGCCTTGGGAGGGACCATTGCTAGACCTTGATGGAAGATTTTGATCATGCTTTGGAATATGTTCTTGAGATATGTCCTGTAACTCATAAGGTGATGTAGAGACATTTTGAATATGATCATTGGTCGATGGATCATGGACTATGTCAATGGGATCAAATAACATTAACACATCTTGGAATAGATCACTAAAAAGTGGTTCTTGATGAATGTTGCTTTGATCACTGGATGAGGTAGACACATATTCACAATGCTCCTTGATGGATTGATTGTTTTCAACAATTGTGGCAGAGAAATTGCCAATGTCATCAACCATAGGTTCAAGTGATGTTAATGTTTCTTAGATTGGATCATTGTTGGGAATTTTTGGTGAGTTTTGACCATGATTGAAAAGTGGCTCTTGGTGTGTGTTGATTTGATCATTGGTTGAGGTGGAAACATCCTCAAGGTGTTCATTGATGGATAGATCTTGATTATTGTTTTCAACAATTGTGGTGGAAATCTGTTGCAATCTTTGTTGTGCGAGTAATGTTTGTGTTTTCTGCTGAGCCAACAACGCCTGTTGTTGGTCGTGTCGTTGTTGTGCCAACAATGATTTTTGTTGGGCTTGTTGTTGAGATAATTTTTGATGCACTTGTTGATGGATTTCTTGCAATAGTGTTCGGAATTGTGCTTGAGCTTGAGTTTGAGCTTATCGGGCTACTTGAGCCACTTGCACAACTTGTGCAGCTTGTTGGGCTTGGAGTGCCTTTTGGCGGGCAGCTTGCAACATGATAGAGAATGAATTTGTCATGTTGTATTTTCGCGGTGGTGGCGGTGGATTGGGAATGGTGTTGATTGTTGGGGTTGCTTGAATGGTTGTCACCCGCTGTTGCGATATCGATGGAAAAATGGGATGATTTGGTATGATGTTTTGATTTGGCTTTATAGGTTGAATTTGAACATTGTTGTGGTTGAGAATCATATTGCCTTGATTTAGGTAACTTTTATTTGGCATGGTGTTACCTTCACTTGGATCAATACCTATAGTCGTCAACATATTGCTTGGATTTTGAACAACATTGATGGGATTTGCAAACATGTCTACCCCAACGTTTACCAAGTGCGGATTCAAAATGGTCATGTTTGGAAAACTTGTATTTGGCATGTATGAATTTGGTGGGATAATTTTGTTTCTTGAAGATTCATGCATTGATTGTTCGGTTGATAGATTTGTACGTTTGGACTTTGATTTAAATCTATCATTGGGAAAGATGTTCCAAACTTTAGATTGGGCATACTCGCATTTGTATTGTTGAAGTTTGGAGGAGATAATGATGCCATGCATAAATGTGAGTTTTGATAATCAATTGGTATTATGAGACTTGGATAGTTTGGTTGAATCAGATTACTCATGATGGATGAATCAAGTTTATATTCCATGTCCGTCTTGTGTTGTGATCTTGTTTGGACCATAAAATAGAGATCGTTTGATCTTAATCTTAGGCACAAAAGAGAAGATAGCTAGGAAGGTCTAATGATCAAAAGATGATGATGAGATAAACGAGGTATGGGTGGAGCGGATGAATGAAACTCTTGGAGAACTTTTAGGGGTGACGCTAAAATTTAAGACTTGGATTGATTTTGATAGTTTGACTAGGTGCGTTAAGCCAAACAAGATGATGGTGAACTTGTAAGCCCTAGGAAGTTGTGTTATCCTAGAGAAGCTTGCTCAAGAGAATGAATTGGCTAAGTGTGTTAAGCCAATCAAAGTGATTGTGAACTAGTAGACCTTAGGAAGTTGTCTTATCCTAAAGGTAAATTTATTCAAGAGGATTGATAACTTGACTAGGTGTATTAAGTCAATTGTAATGATGTTGATTATGCCTTTAAGTATAGCATGGATGATATTTCAAAGTTCTTCAAAGTTTTTTGGTGAAATTAAAAGTTGATTGATGTTTAAGATGGGTGAAGTGTTTGACTTGATCCTAGATGAACCTGAGAGGACTTTGCTTACGGCACCAAGGTTTTGAAGAACATGTTTTTCCCTAAGAGTAATTCAAACCCAAAAAACCAAAGTTCACATGAAAACCATATGACCCGAAAGAGAACAAGCACATGTATGGTTCAATTGTCTATTATCTTGCTTAGATTCGGTTCCTTTTGACATAAGCACTTTATTGATTATGTTTTCAAACTGAATGTCCAATGTCCTAACTTTCTTTTATCCCGAAAAGTGCATTATGTGGAAATCAAGGAAATCAAGGCAAAGGTTACCTAATGTTGACTTTAGTAAGAAAATTGAGATGAAATCAAAATGCTTAGAAGCCTCTAAGGATAAAATCCCTAGGGCAAGCATGAGAACTTGAATTCGTGAAAGGTATTTTCTTCCTAAAGGGTTTGAAATTTTGATGATTCGTTGAATGTTCGTTTCCAATTTGTTTTGAGGTCCAAGCACATGTACAACCCTAGGCTGGAAAAAGGCAATATTTGTCAAGTTTCCACTTGGATAAATCCACCTGCACATCTGTGTGGATGACTAGATGCTTGACCACGCAGGCTCCCCCTTACAGTGCACTCACTTCTTGGGTTAGCCAAGAATCAGTACCCATGAATCTCCCATGCCATATTTTTTATCTCTACAACAGAGCTGCATGTATATGTGGGGCGGCTTCAGAGGACATGACCTCTTGCGCTAACAAATATAAGGTATTTTTGGCTACTAAACAAAATTTTATAGTAAGGGCATCCAGTTTAGGGGGTGCAATGATAAACTCCTTGTGAGATATCTCCCAACCCTTAAAACAAGGGCTTTACGCATCATAAAGATACTGGGGGAGAGTTATCATGTGTCGCTTCCCATTGTCCATGGCTTTCGCTGTGAACACAAATTTATATAGCGGTTTGGAAGAGCTTGGCTTTAGCCCGTTACCGCTTGAGTCATTCCCTCGGGGTGATTACTTTTTCCCACCAAGGCAGGCCCTGTAAAGGTACACAATAGCGAGTAAGTGCATTCATAGTTCGACAATCTTTGTTTGCGTGAACAAAGAGAGAACACTCACAATGCCATTTTCCCACACTAAACAAGTTTGTTCAATTTTAAGTTCCCAAATCAAAATGTGAAGGTAATAATTTTGACAACTTAATATCACCAAAGACTAATGATTCTCAAGATCGCTATGAGGCGCGAGAGAAGCATATACGTCTTTTTGAGATATTACTTTGTGAAAAAGATTACAAAGCATTGAATGCACATGTGTATTTTAATTTCCAAAGGCAAGATTGAGTTCATTTTAAAGCCCTGAAATCAAAATGTGATGTTTCTTGTTCAATTTTAGACTGAATTGAAATTCTAGTAAGTTTCTAAGTTCAATTTTAATCCAACTTTGACAAAGCATGAATTCAGGATTAATTTTAAACCCAAAAAGATGAAGTCAGTTGGCTTAAAACAAAAAATGAGAGGAGGAAATGGAAGCTCTAGATTGTTAAACAAGCATTAAAAAATGTTTTTCTCCAATTCGATGCCCACTTTTTCAACTAAAATATGCTTGCTATTTTCTCATTTTCTCCATCTTGTTACTTCGTTATTTTCAAGGAATCTGCAAATCAGTTATTGAAATATTCAAGAAACACTCAAGAAAATAGATGTCAAAAATTGATAGTTCATTGATTCAATAATTCATTAAATTTGTATTTAATGAAAACAACAATATTATTCAATCATTTTCCAACCTTTATGAGTCGCCCCGCTTAGTAATTGTTATTTTATTCTGCAAAATATTCAAATTGTCAGCATTCATATCATCTAGAACAATATTAATGAAAAGGAATATCAAGATTGACAAAGAAAATCCATATTAATGAGAAGTTGCTTTAAAAAAAGTATACGTTATGTAAAATAAAGAACCACTATCCACTGGAGAAATGAATTAATTATTTAGTCAACCTCTCTTTAATAGAACTCGTACCATCTGACTTAAGCCTATAAATTGACAAAACGGATCTGACTAAAGAAGATTGTTCTCAATACGACATCCACTACCATTTAAAAGTGTCTGACCTGCAATTAATACTCTTGTTTCAATACAAAATAAATTATTGTATTTAAACAGATCGGCGTAAACTGCAAGAGATCTACTAGTAAATTGTATGTTAGATAATAAAATTGTCAAACCTAAGTTGAAAATATGGACGGTACATTTTGTCTATGATTGAATCAAATCTGAGATAAAAACATAGAATGGCTCTAAAAAAAAATTCAAACTAATACTAATGGCAGGTGTAAAGTTGAATTCCATAGCCTTTACCGGCATCTTCTCCATCTAGTGGATTCTCCAAGAAGCATAGACAAGGCGCATGACAATAAATGATAATAAATGGCAGACATCTCCAACCACCAATAAAGATTAAATTGAAGGAGAAGTCCACATTTGATGTTTCAACAAATATTTTATAATCTTTGTTATGCATCATGAGGTACAAAAAATGATTTCTCCACTATAAAGTGCGTCATTGCTTGCCACCATAGTCTAACATAGAGATGAATATGAATTGTCTTTTCTCAAAATTTTAGCATCGTCAAAGCTAGTTGTCGCTTTTCAAGTATCTATTCAATGAATCATGAAAGATATAATCCTACTAAAGGGACTTAAATAATGACATGACAACATTCATGGATGGGTGACAGAGGATGGTAACTATGAATTAACCTACACACAGAAAGTCATTGCTCGAAATATTTCCCCTGTTGCATTCAAACTTTCGAGATATATCATTAAATCTCACCTTCTTACCTTGTGGATGATCTATAATTCTGATGATTAAAGGCCTCATATTCTTCTTCTTTTTTTTGTCAGCTTCCTATTTAGACCATTAACATTACTGTTATTGTAGTGAAAAGAAGGATGGATATTCAGCTTACCTCGATCCGAAAGTATGAGATGTAAATTGACAGCGCTATTATTTTTCTCTGATGAAGGTCGACAACATCATGAGTTGAGAGCTTTTGAAGGATATCGCTGATTCTCCATGTTGAATATCCTTGACCTTCGATAGTATTTCATGGGACGGAAACAATGAAGACGGCAGCACCAAGTAAAATATCTTGAGTTTATTTTAATTGCTATACTTTGACACAAGACAGTCAACCCCCTCGTATATTGTCTAGATATAATAAATCAACTTAAAATGTGGAAAAACAAATATAGAACGAAGCATTTAAATGGTGTTTAGGAACTTGTGTATGGAGATAGCCGCTAAGATTTGATGTCTCCTCGAGCTATTGATGATAGCAGCCACCCTCTATCATCCCTTCACAACTTTCAAAATGCATTAACTATAGCCTC
Source organism: Sequoiadendron giganteum (assembly GCA_007115665.2). Lineage (NCBI taxonomy): Eukaryota > Viridiplantae > Streptophyta > Pinopsida > Cupressales > Cupressaceae > Sequoiadendron > Sequoiadendron giganteum. Next base: position 121,494,978 of record CM021101.1, on the reverse strand, counting down.
TCCACATAAATATGAGGGTTAATGATATTGTTCTTTAGTAAAGAACTTCTATCACAACCATAAATGTGAAGAAATAATCATGATTCCTTAAGATAAGAGAAACTCAACTTAGCCAGAAATGAAATAGTTTCAACCAACTATCATGCAAGAGAGGCTAACAAGCTAGATAATGCTCTTAAGATGAGAGAACAAGATTCAATCTGGCAGGTATATGGAATGAATTTACCCGAGTTTCTAAGGGGTCATGTGGGCGCCTTTGTTCACTACACCACAGCTTCAATACTCAGGATCGAGTGTTAATACATCATTACTTTGGTGATTGGAAGAAATTTACTGCCTTTCTCATGTCTTTGTCTGGCTCCTACGCGATTTTTATTTACAACTGCAACTTTGGTAAATGCCATGCCTTTGTTCTAGAGATTCACTACTTTCAGCGATGAGGGCCTTGATAAGTACAGGTTCCTTAGCACATTTGGCTATTTACCTAGAAGGTTTACGTCTGGAGGATCACCATCCATTGGGTTGCATCATCCACATTCTATCGAGTTTGTCTCTAAAAGAAAAAAAAACCCAGTTAGTCAAAAGATATGCCAAAGAGAAACATCTGTCCCAGTTGAGTTTTGGTGCATGCATGAAAAAATGTGTATAATGGTAGGATACACACAAAATGGGATTTTTGATAAGGCTTTAGAAACTTTCAGGCAAACTGCAGGTTTAAAAGAAAATTTCACACTTTTTTCAACATTATTTATGGCAACAAATTTGTGGACTGTGATGGCTGCAGGAAACCGTCTTGAATGCTATGAAGACTCTAGTATACCCCAATTTCATAGCAACTATAATGATGTGTTCCCATCAAATGCAATAAGTACAAGATATCCACAAAATAGATTGTATTTTCAGACGCATTTAGGCTTGATTTCTAAGACAGAGACATTGGAGCAACAAAATAGATGAGCAATGCTTCCTGATGGAATTTGAAAGGCAAGCCTATCTTTAAGTATTAAAGATGATTCTAAATAAAAAAACACAACTACCTCTATTTACGGTGAATATAATGTAGTGCGAGCCTTACACTGAATCAGTAATCACATGGTGTGAAGAAAAATTACCCGTAAAAGGAAAAATGATAGATGCGGGGATAATAATGCTCTTCCAATGCTTTAGCTCTGTTTTATACCCTTTTCTACAATTAAATTTTTGTCCAAATTTTGATGTAAAAGACTCAAATAGACTATTTGAAACTAAAATCTTATGAAATATGCATGTTTTATCATTAACTTATATCAAAATTACTCTGTCATTAACTTATGCTGAAATAGAAGCTGAAACTACATTGATAATTGTTTCAATCTACTTAAGGAAAAGAAAACAATTGTAATTCTAGTTATGACAGAGCATCTAGGCCCTCCTTCTAGCACCATTTTGTGGTCATCAAAATCTGCAAATGGTTAGCACAACTCCAATATCATCATAGAATAATACAACATTCTTCAAAATAAATGACAAAACTAATCCAAGCATGCAAAGAAGACATGAAGTATATCTATTCTATGGTGGATTGGTGCTCCTTGAATATGTGAAAGAGCCCTTTCCCAATCCTTGCCAAGCTAATGAGGTGATAGACAATGAGATGCTCATGAACTCAAGCTGCCTATAGTGAGAATGTTTCAAATGTAGATGTAAAAATGAGAGAAGAGGTATCGAATTTATAGGAAATATTGAGAGAGGAGAAGCCAAGATTGAGAGATGTGGGACTAAATCCCAACAAATGAGAGAGAGCCACTTGTCACAATGGGATTGGCCCATGCTTGTGCAAGTTTTGGCCAATGTGCCCATTTCAAATTTGAAAATGGCAATAAATGAATATGGTTGAGGGTTTTTGGGGGGGAATTGTGTTTGTCCAAAAAAGTCAAACATGAGAGTTAATGAGGGCATATTCTTTGGGAATATGCCCTTGCGAGGGAAAATAGGTGTTTTAATAAATCAATTTTAATCATTTATTGTGCAAGTGGATGAATCTAGAGGATTTAGCTGATTAGGATTAAACTAATCAGGATTTGATTCATCTAAGAGGAGTTTAGGTGATATGACATTTGATTTCAATTTTTGTATTTATTTTAAATCAAATGAGAGGAAAATGCATATGAGTGACTTAATTAGATATATGTGATGTAATTAAATCAAGAACAATAGGAGATAATTAAATAATTGGATTTATTTAATTTTGAGAGAAGTGAATTAATTAAAATGGTTAATTTAATTAATAGATGAAATAATGCTGAATGAAGTATGATTAGATGCATGTGTATATTTTGCATGTCTACAAATATAGATTCCCTTTTCCCCAGATGGATTGTTTGAATGGAGCTAAATACTTTACAAAGATAGATTTGAAGAGTGGATATCAACAAATAATAATTCAAGAAGGTGATGAGTGGAAGAAAACATTCAAGAAAAGTGAAGGATTGTATGAGTGGTTGGTGATGCCTTTTGGACTAAAAAATGCACCAAGTACTTTCATGAGGTTGATGAATGAGGTATTGAAGAGATTCATGGGTATGTTTGTGGTTTTCTATTTGGATGGCATCTTGATTTTAAGTAAGAGAGAAACATTTTCTGCATATAAGACAAGTTTTGCAGAGGTTGAGAGAAGAGCAATTATTGATAAACATTAAGAAGTGTAGTTTCATGAAGGAAGAACTTGTATATCTGGGATTTATGATATATGCAGATGGATTGAGGATGGATCCTAAGAAGGTAAGAGTAATTTTTGATTGGCCTACACTGGAAAGAATTGGAGAGGTAAGATCATTTCATGGATTGGCTAATTTCTACTAGAAGTTCATTAGGAATTTCAGTTCTATTTGCAGTCCTATGACATAAACAATGAGAGGAGATAATAAATATTTTAGGTGGACATCTGGAGCAAACTGAAGTTTTTAGTTGTTGAAATAGAAGGTGACTGAGCATCATGTGTTGGCTTTACTAAACTTTAATAAGGTATTTCAGGTAGATTGTGATGCAAGTGGAAATGCAATTGGAGCAGTATTAAGTCAAGAAGGAAGACTAGTATCTTATTTTAGTGAGGAATTGAATGATGCTAGGAAAATGTATTTGGTGTATGACTAAGAGTTTCATGCCATAGTTCAAGCCTTGAAGAAGTGGAGACATTATTTGTTTCCTAAGGAGTTTTTGTTGTATACAGATCATCAAGCATTACAATACTTGAACAGTCAAGGTAAGTTGAATCAAAGACACGTGAGATGGGTGGAATTCTTGCAGAGCTATACTTTTGTTTTGAAACATTGGAGTGGAAAGTCAAATAAAGTTGTTGATGCTTTGATTAGGAGAAGGAATTTACTGGCAGGGATGAGAGATGAGGTATTAGGGCTTGATGAATTGAAGAACTTGTATGAGGAAGACCCAAATTTTGCAAAACCTTGGAAAGCTTGTAAAGAACCAGTCTTGGAGGATAGGAGTCAGTGGTTGGATTATTTCATTCAGGAGGATATGTTGTTTTGAGGGAATCAGTTGTGTATACCTCAAAGTTTAATGAGGGATAACTTGGTGAAAGAAAATCATAATGGAAGATAGGCAAGATACTTTGGAATTGATCAGACAGTAGCTTGGAAAGTGAGAATTATTTTTGGCCACAGATTCATAAGGATGTTAGGAAATTTGTGTAGAGTTGCAGATTTTATCAAGTTGCAAAAGGGAGTAGTCAGAAGGTTGGATTGTATAAGCCTTTGAAAGTTCCAAAGAGACCTTGGGAGGATATCAACATGGAGTTCATACTTGGTTTTCCGAAGACACAAAGAGGTAATGATTTTATATTTGTGGTGGTGGATAGATTTTATAAAATGGCACATTTCATACCTTGTAAGAAGACAACAAATGCAGTACATAGCAGAGTTGCTATTCAAGGAAGTGGTCAGATTGCATGGATTACCTAGGAGTATTGTTTCAGATAGAGATACAAAGTTCGTTGGTTAGTTTTGGAGGACACTTTGATAGAAGCTAAAGACAAATTTAAAGTTCAGTTCTACTTTTCATCCACAAACTGATGGATAAATAGAGGTAGTAAACAGGATTTTGAGGAATTTGCTAAGATGTTTGTTTGGAGAAAAGACCAGAAGTTGGGATTTAGTCCTTCCACAAGTAGAGTTTGCTTACAATAATTCAGTGAACAGGAGTACTGGAAAGACACCTTTTGAGATTTTTACTAGACTTCATCCTAGAGGTATATCAGAGTTGCGAGACATCAGTAAGGAAGATAAAAGGAGTGTTGAAGAAAAGGAAATTGCAGAACATATGAAGAAAGTGCATACTCAAGTAAAACAATAATTGAAAGATATGAACCAGAAGTATAAGGACAAAGAAGATGAAAAGATGAGACATAAGGAATTTGAAGTTGGAGATGAAGTGATGGTGTGTTTGAGGAAGGAAATATTTCCACTTGGCACATACAATAAGATCAAGATGAGGAAATTTTGACCCTGTAAGATTTTGAAGAAATTTGATTTAGGAAATGCATATGAAGAGGAGTTACTGGATGGCATGGGTATATCACCTATATTCAACATTGCAAATCTACATTAGTACCATGTAGAAAAATTTAGTGAAGATAGTAAAGAAAAATTGAAAAACTAGTTTCCTAAACAACAATCATATGCGATAGAAGAGGTTTTGGATATCAGAGATGGGTGGAAAACACATGGAAGATAGTACAAAGAATATCTTGTGAAGTGGAAAGGAAAAAAAGTGGAGAATTATTCTTTTATTTCTCAGGCCAAAGTAGACTGTATTGGTTTTCCTTTAGCCCCAACAAAGTGAGGGACTCACTTTTCAATAACCCCGAATGTCTAATGCAGGAGAATCCTTGGTTCTTGGCAATTTTGCATCAACCAAAAATATTTCCATTTCAGTTTTATTCAGTTCTTGTTCAGTTCAAGTTGGTAGATTTGATATTTCATCATATTTTCTCACCAAATCTTGTGGATCTATGTTTTCATCATGGACATGTTAATTTTCCTTATTCCAACAATTCAACACGATTTGATCTTTCTCTAGCAAGTTATCGCTTTCAGATTAAGTGACAGTTCTAGAATAGAGCACCGAAATTGTTTCAAGCTTAATGGCTAGTTTGATCTCTTGTGGATCCTTCGCATAACTTGTGGATCCTTGTGAGGTGTTTTGAATTATTCAGTGAAGTGTCCCCGACCTTAATTATTGGTCCACACTTCATCTTATGCACCTGCTAAGGAGAAATTCAAATTTAAGGCTAACCTATTTCATGCACACGTTACATTTCCTTCATCGAGGATTGTAACGATCTTTGGCCGACGCGGAAGATTCTAGATCAACGGATATGATATAAATCTTGTAATAGATCACTATAATAGAGAAGAGTTGATTAAGTTAATTAATGTAGTTTGATATGTAATATTTTTGCTCGCATTAAGGAGCATATAGGAATATTGTATTTTGAGCATGTTGTATCAAGCCTATGAGTTGAATTGGTAAGCCTGGATGTTGTCAACTGATTGTAATCAAACTTTCTATTAATAAGAATGTTTGAATCTGCATTTGCCTCCATATTTTGTGTTTCTTTTGTTGTGTGATTCTTGCCACATGATCCAGATTGTTCTCTTTGAGGACCCTTCTACCGTGACTGTGCCACCCACTTAGGAATTTTAAGTGGGTGTCAAGAACTAATATGTATTAAATGATGTTTAATGGTTTTATTCTCAAAAAGACACTTAAATAAGTCTTGTAAGTGTGAAATGGGGCCATTCAAGGCATAAGAAAGGTGTAATTATTGATGAAAAGCCTAGAAAAGTGTTAGAGTTTGTTACAACTCCTTAAAACACTTTGAAATAAGGCTTGGTAAGTGATAAAAAGAGGTTATTTAAGTGAAATACATTAGAAATTTCATAGAAAAGTGTGAAAGTGTGTTACAACACTTCACAACACTTTTATATAACATCATAGAATTCTTATTGATTCAAAATGGTCCAACACCTAATGTGAATGTGTTGACCAAATTACAAAATTCTAAAATATCAAAAAAACTAGGCCAAAATCCATAAGAAAGACCCAAATGAGTGTAAAAATGTCGATAGATACATTAAATTGTTGTGACATAGTATCTATAAAGAAAATTTGCACTCAATTATTGCACATACTTTGTACATCTAACAAGCTAAAATTATATTTGTGTGAAGAGGTCTTAAGCCCAAAACAAGGCCCCTAAAGATAACTCTTCATTCCAAACATACCTAACCCTTGGAATACCTCATTGGAATGTGAAAACCAATTTTGGCTCCAATACTTTCCCTCCAACTTGAGCACCCAAACTTGGGAGATAAACATTAGATTGAATGCAATAAATGATGGAATACAAAAAGACACATATTGCCTCATTTTGAGCTCCCACATGGATAATACCATCCCATTCTAGGTATCCACATGTGGGGAAAACAATATTAAATATTTATGTCTACAAGTCACCTTTACTATTGCTAGTGGAATCCATCACCCCTTATGAATTTAATACAAACAATAGTGAGAATAAATATTATAAAAGGGTAAGAGAAAGAAGATGAGTCCATGAAATGTGGAAGTTTTTGCTTTAGGCAAAAAAAAAGAAATCGGCTTGCTAAAAAAAGGATCCCACTTTTTAATAAACGGGATCCCAATTTTAAAAAATGAGATCCCACTTTTAAAAAATGGGATCCCACTTTAAAAAATGGGATCCCATTTAGCTTTGGGATCCTGAGCCTAAATTCTAAACGAGATCCCATTTTTTTAAAAAATGGGATCTTTTTTATTAATGGGTCCCAAACCAATGGACTGGAAACAGGATCTCGATCATTACAAAATGGGATTTTGTTTTAAAGTGGTATTTATTTTTAAAAATAAATGAAACTCAGTTATTCATAGAGCATGGGATCCCAATTTTGCAGAGACGACATCGACGATAATGACCTCTAGGTATGCCTCCACCCCTAATCTTTTTGCTTTTTTTTTGTGTTTTTTTGAAATTTTTAATACAATAATAGATTTTAGCATGTTTTTTTCAAATTATTTAGCATTTTATGTATTTTATTTACCTACAATAAAAGAAGAGGTGATTTGTAGAAGTGGAAGAAAAAATGAAAGGAAACCCTTAAGATATTGAATAGAAACAAAAAAATGAACCTTAAATCATATCTTAAGAACAAAATTTAGCTTTTGAAACCTAAATTGTTTAATCAAACCGATAAAAAATACATTCGAAAACCCTGATTTCAACCTCGAGAGTATTTGATAATGAAAAAATTTCATTTGCATTGCTTAAATGTTTTAAATTTCATTTGCATTGTATGCAGACAAGAATGTAGGCATTCCTATGGAAGAAATTATTCGATTGATTTAGGTTAATACATAGTTAATTAGGGTCCTTGATATTGACTATGAAATAGGATTTGATAAATATTATACATTTAAATGTGTATTCATCAAGATATAATTAATTAAACATTATGAACATAGATATAATTAGAATAGAAAAAATATGTTAAACTTTACTTGTGGGACTAGTGGACCATTACAGTTGATAAATTTTCAATTTTATTTTGCAAATTTAGTTATTAAATTCCTAAATCCTTGTACAATCTATTTCCAATTGTCACTTAATTAGATAATATTTGCATTCATTTTTATTTTATGTTTTGATCTCTCTTAGTCATGCCCGGTTTTCATTTCTTGTTTTCATGTGTTGTCTCTTGTCTTTCGATAACCTTAACTCTCATTCTAGTCAATTAGTTGTTAATTAGGCTTCTAGTTCAGTCTAAAATCTCAATTTGTACTACTTACCTAGACACTAAAAGAATCTAAATATTTTTTTGTTTCTTTCTTTTAGGTTCTTTCAATTCCAAACAATCCAAAATAAAATAAGATTTTAGATCTTTGGGAAAATTCAACATTAACTAATTTTATTATATATTTTATATCATAAAATTCATTTAAGTGGGAAATATTCAACTTTATCATAGTATATTAAACTTCATATATATGTATAAATATACAATCAATATTAATGAAAAATATGTTAAATAAAATAATATTATATATTCAATTAAAAAATATCAAGTTAAAGTATACATCAAACTCAATCTTAATAATGCATAAAAATGTGTTTCTATTACAGAAATAGTTAGTTTATTCATAAAATTAAAAATATTCATAAACTAATGTTCTTGCATATGTGATGAATGAAAAATATTAACCCTATTACTTGTCATCCTATTACCGTAAACCCTAAACTAATGTCTTAAGGGGTCCTTATATGACATTTCTTAAGGGGATCAAAGAAGTTTTCAAAATTTGGTGAAGTGGCCCAAGGCGACCAAATTTAACAATAATAAGATTGTGCAAGATGATAATATGAATGAGATTTTATGAGAGGTTAGTTAGCCGAAACAAGAGATATCTCAATCAACTACTCCACAAGAAAATGTTGTTCACTAACTTGCAAGTCCATTATTCCAAGGGCCACCCAAACTTCACCCTAAACCCTAAACCCTGAACTCTAAACTCTAAACCATAAACCCTAAAGCATTCATTTTGTCCTAGGACCTTAAAATAAATTTTGGTTTCCTTGGGAAACTCCACCAAATTTTATTCCCTTAGGCCATGTAATTTTTTCCTAGGACTTTACTACATAGATCCCTTTAAGCCATCCTATTACCCTAAACTCTAAACTCTAAACTTTAAACTCTAATCCCTAAAGCCATCATTTTGTCCTAGGAATTTTATGAAATTTGGTTGACTTGGGCAACTTCACCAAATTTTATTCACTTAAGCCATTTCATTTTGTCCTAGGACCTTACTACATAGATCCCCTTAAGGCATCCTATTACCCTAAACCCTCAACCCTAAACTCTAAACTGTAAACCCTAAAGCATTCATTTTATCCTAGGACCTTAATGAAATTTGGTTGCCTTGGGAAACTTCACCTAATTTTATTCCCTTAAGCTATGTCATTTTGCATACATAGATCCACTTAATCCATCCTATATTAATACATAGATCCCCTTAAGCCATCCTATATTAATAGTTAACTATTTTTTCGTTCAAGTAACATGCCTTAGACATAATTGAGGCTTATGCATTTTATCATTTGTATTCAATTAGGCCATTAAATTGAATGGTTTAAGGGTATTTCCTAAACATGTATCTTACATTTTAAAATTATAAATCTAATGCAAATTCACTTATATCTTAGAGATCATTGATCAATTCAATAATATCCATAATCCACCTCCATGCCCTCCATCTCCACAACCTTCACCTCCACCTCCACCACTTGAAACCGATGGTGTTTGCTTGCAAGCACAAATCAATGCCTATGTTAGAACCATTCAAGATCAAATCAACATTATTCAAAATGAGGAGTGTATCGCACCACCTTTGAGGATTTTTGCATCTAGGATGAAAAATGTTGTTGATGTTGTTAGGGATATGGATGGGGTCTTAGATGAGCATCAACGATGGCTAGAGGAGAGGAGAAAGTCCGATTCTGAAAAGGAAAACACAAAGAGATAAAGAGATGAAGTAGAGAGCCGCAACACTTTATAAATTAAGACAATGATCTTATGGTTATGAATTTATGAATTTGGTTCGATGAATATTTTGTGTGATGAATTTATAAATTTGGTTGGATGGATATTTTTAGTGATGAATTTATGAATTTTGTTGGATGGATATTTTTAGTGGTGAATTTATGAATTTGGTTGGATGAATATTTTTAGTGCTGAATTTATGAGTTTGGTTGGATGGATAATTTTTAGTGTTGAATTTATGAATATAATAACTTATAATGATGAATTGATAGTAATATAAATTTTATGACTATTTACTATCATGATTTCTCCTGTTGGAAAAATGTAATTTATATATGTGTCAGACATAAATGATTTTTTTGTGAATGTTTCAAGTTTATTTTTTAGTATGTAAATGTATTAAAATTTCATAGTTCTAGATCTTAAATTTTGAAATTTGTATGTACACATAGTTTAGTTGGATAATGTATGCATGCATTATGCATCGTAATTTTAATTTTAAATGTATGTACATCTTAAATTTTGAAACTTGTATGCACATGCTCAATTTCAATCAATGTATGTATGTGCATGTATATGTATGCACATCCTATTTAAACAAATGTGAATGTACATTTAAAATTTAACTATTTCTTTTAAGTTTGTAAGTTGGTATGTTAATTTTCTATAATTTAATGTAGGTAAACACTTATATATAGATATCATGGATCAAGTTTACATTGATGATATCATCAATCCACCACCTTAGTAACCTCTGCCACCCATTGGATCAGATGAGGCTCACTTGTGAGAATGTATCAATGAACATGTGACATCCATTCGAAACCAAATCAATGTTATCATCTAGCAGAAGAAAATCCTCTATAATCAGACACTCAAAAATCTCTACCTCCTTTAGAAGTGAATCTAACAACCCCAAATTTTGCTCGTCTAAAATTTGGTGGTTGTAGATACACGATTGTGATTGCGAACCAAAAAATGTGGCATTACAATCCAAAGCCTACCTGAATTCTCCCTTGTTGAACTTGGCTACAACAACTTGAATCTAAGTGGATTCATATGAGAAATTCCACCATTATGCATTTGTAACTGAAGCCTCTTCCACTTTCATACGTGTGTTTGAATTCCACCATACATTTGAATTCCGCTAGACTTTGTAACTAGCATTTTTTTTTATTACACAGATCTGCAAACATCTATGATGCCATTGTAGGAACGCCTCTCAATGTAAACATAATATAAATTTAAAAACATTAATATATATTCGCTTTTCATCACTCTTTGTCTTCCACGTATGATAGTTTGTATATTCAAATCTCAAATATTAAATTTCATATTTTAAAAGAAAAGTTGACATAACTTCCTTATATTCTCTATCACTCATTTGAATGTGTATGCCTTATTTTCGTCTTTTAATTTGTTGAGGTATATTTTATAATTATACTAGGGGAGAGGACCCAGTACCTGAGCATGTTTCAATAATTGTGATAGTAGTTGTTAATATAATGGCCAATATTTTTATCAATATTGGACTAATAGTTGTGACTTTAAAGTTGTTAGTGTTGATGATAACTACCCATAGTTAAACAAAATGTATTCCTTTGATCTAAAAAGCAACCAATCATGTGATTCCACATCAGCGCTCAATAAAACATGCTGTGAATTCACAAGTATTGGTCTCACTTTTTTTTTGGGCCTTTTTGGACACCTTGACAAAAAGCATGCTGATGTGGCATCATATTTGATGATGTGGCCCTCAAACCTTAGTTATAAGCAGGGGACTTGCCAAGTAAGCTGCTGTAAAAAATTGGGAGTGATTTGAAATTTCTACGTAAGATTTTGAGAAGCGCGAAGTTAGGGTGCACAACTACCGGGTCCTCTCCCCTAAATATCTCCTTAAAACTAATATTTAAAAAAAAATAATATGAACTACAGTTCAACGCGAGAATCTTAAATCACAAACGGGCCCATCTCAATCGACTTAAAAGACTTAATCTCAAACGGCACGGAACGGAACGGAAGTCTCAAACGGCACGGCACGGAATGGAAAACTTGACTTGCCCACAGTTCTTCAATAAAATAATTCCACATGTCCCGGTTGCCCACTCGTACAAAATATCTTATCTTCAACCTCATCTAGTTGTTACGGAATTGAATGGACACCTAAATTCAATTAATTTCCTACGAGTCTAGTATCTAATGTCTCGAATACAAGTGGATCAAATAAGTGAACCATGGCTTATCTCTCAAAAGTAAAACTAATAAATAGCTAGAAGAAATCTTAAAAAAGATACTTAACAAGATAATGGGTATGAAAAAAATCATTTATTAATTGATAAAAAGTTAATATATAATAATTGTATTAAGAATTTTTAAAAATTTAAAGGGAACACTTTCAAATCAAAAAGTTTTAAAGTTCATTAGATATATAATATAATATTATAATATGATTAAATAGATTCAATTAATTTTTGATAATAAAAATGAATAGTTCGAATTTTAATTTCTTCAAATTTAGATAGTGTATGTTTTTCATAATAATATTGTTAGCTTTTATATTACATATTTTGTAATTTTTTGCAAAAGCTTTCAATTCAAATTAAATAGTGGTTTATTTTTGTCTTGAGTTCCACATTGCTTTGTAGTTTTTCTTTTTCAAGTTCTTGATAAAAGTTGACAACTACAAAATAACATTGGAGAAAAGACCACCTTCCCTTTCCAACCGAAGATTTTCCGAAAGAGGTTTCCAATTGACCAAGTGTCTAGAAGGGCAAGACGAAAATTCGGTCAATAGGGGATTCAAGAAATGGTGAAATTTCAAAGGGGTTTTTTAATTTTTTTGGGGTTTAAATTGTAATACGTGGTAGGATGACAATTCTGATGGGGTTTTTTGCTTTTTGTCTATAATATGTGGTATTAGTCCACCTTTTTCAGGGTTATAGTTTTAGTATACATTGTAATTAAACTCGAGCTACAACTAGAGGTTTCTTAGTAGTTCTTCCTACCAGTATGCCCTTCGAACCAGTTTTTGTAAATATCAATTTATTTAATAAAATACTATAAGTGGCTCACCACTTTTCGCTTAAAAAAAAAAAACATTGGAGAAAAGACCATGAATATAACTTACATAGTTAAAAAGGCATTTTGAAAAGATAGCTTTATGTTGAGCTATCCAAATTTCCAATAATATATATTGACAAAAATATTATGAAATCTTATTCTCTGAGCAATGCAATCCTAAAAAGAGAAAATTTCTAGCTTAATTTGTATTGATTGTAGTAGGAAGAGAAGTCATAATTGTGTGTAAAATTTGCTAAGCTTACTTGGAAGCCCAAAATACATGTTCAATAGTGTCTAATTTGGGACAAATTAGACATTTGATAGATTTATAAGTACTAAGAAAAGTAAGCTATTCTCCCACAACAACTTTATAGTGAGTTATCTTCCATGCTAGAAATTCAGCTTTATCTTTTGCTTTAGATTTCTAGGGAAGAAAGATTAAGTTGAATGCCCTTCACATTGACCAATTCACTTCCCATTTTATATTCAATATTAGTTGAATTTGGATTGCAAGGAGAGTTTCTATATAAATTAGCCTAAGGGGAAATTTTTCTATAGGATAACTTGGAAATCAATTCTAATATTTAGAAAAATTGCATGAGATGGGAGTGGAAATTTTTAACTAAAGAGCTAGAGGAACTACATCTTGAACCTTATGAATTTCATTGCTTGAAGCAATGAAAAATTGAAATCATGCTTGAGTTGTATGCCACATTTCTAAATTAATGTGAAATTTTTAATGTTCATAAATTTTGTGATTCCACTTTTAAATAAAATATTTCTATGCAATTAAATATTAAGAGCTAGATTTTGTGCATGCATGTGTATCAATCTATTCCACCAAATAGCCAATGAAGATAAAAATGTCCCATGACTAAGAGATTGTCCTTTCCATTCAAGAAGATGAGAATAGATCATCATGATTTCCATATACTTAAATTTTTTTTGAAAGCTTGAGATTTATAGTACTATGACAAAAATATTATACCTTTCTATCTATCTTTCAAACCATTACTAATTTTAGTTGTAGCAATATTTTTCTTAACAAGAGCCTTCCATTGTGTAGATCCTTGAAGATCTCTAATGATCCATTTTCTATGAGGTAGGTCCATTGTGCAAAGGTATCAATCACTTTTAAACCTCTTTTTTTATTGAACATAATAACCCTAAGATATAAGTGTGATATTTTTTTATTCTATTTTTTTCAAATAAATTATCGAGTAATCTGGTTTAATTAATTGTAAATGGTTTTCAAAAGAGACCAACATAACAAAATTTAGACATGAATTGTGATGAGAATTTTGTTGGTTATTTGAATACATCTAACCCTAGAAAGAAATATACTTGACCAAAATTAAAGTTTACTTTTTAGTTTACTATTGAACCATTTCCATATTTTAGATAATGAGATTCCTATATTGAAGGGGATGCAAAGATATCTTGAAATTCAATAATATTTGTGTAGACATGCAAAACTAACATCATGCATCTCGCTCTAACTAACATTCAATTCTGTTATTAATCAATTAAAGAAATTTATTGATTAATTCCCTAAGGTTCATCATGCTTAATTAAATAAATCAAATTATTTCAGTAAGTCCTTAAGTTCTTCTTATTTGATTCAATAAATTAAACTGATTTAAGTCAAATATCAAACTCCTAAAATCCTCCAAGTTAATTAATCTAGATTAATTAATCTCTAATCATAATCACTCATTCTCTAGCTTTTGACTCAAGTGGAGTCAAATCTAAACTCTCAACTAACCCACCCACTTGCACCAATAAATCATTTCTTTGATTTATTAATTCTTCTAATTACTTTCAAAAAGGCATCAAGATGGAATATTCTGTCAATTTGAATCTTCCCTCCAAAGGACTTGTCCCTTCCAACAAAGCATTAAATGCTCTTACACATCTCTTGCACAAGTCAGACTTGGCATTTAATGCACCTTTCATCCCCCCTAAACATGTCATTTCATCCAAAATTCAAATTTTAAATTGGCACATTGGCCACGACTTGCACATTCCTCATCCTCTCAAATCTTGACAAGTGTCATCTTGTCATTGTTTTTTGAATGATCCCACATTCATTCAAAATCTCTCAATCTCCTACCCTTGAATCTATAAAATGCAAAGCATTTCTCCAAAACAACTACAACACAACAAACATATTTTAGGCAAGGTTACTCTCTACTTGTGAGAACTAATCTTGCTCTTCGTAACAACATTTTATCATCTTGGCAATCTTGCTTATAGGGATTGGGAAAGGGTTGCTTCCTACACAACAAAGTGGCACCAATCCACTATGAGACAAGGGAATGATTCATGTTTTTGCATTGTTTTCATTAGTTACATTGTTTAACATGATTCTATATTTCATAGGGATGTTTGAGTTTCCTGATTTAAACTAACTTGTGCTAACAACATGAACTAGTTTAAATCCATCATGCAGATTTTTACGTCCATAGTTTGATGAATTTTCATGCGGGCCTATCCATGGAGGTGGCTAGTTAGTTGAGTTCATCATAAATTTAGTTCAATGTTAAGAGATTTGAGTGAAAATAGATTAACAAAATAAGTCTAAGACATTAAGGGTATTGTTTAGCTCTTCTTGGGAATTTTTAGTTAGTTGTAATCTATCATAAGAAAAATGATAATTAATAGCTGCTTGATCGCCAACTAGAGAAACACCATGAATGATATTCAAAATTTTAGCATAATTTAATAGTTATCTAAGAGTATCAATAGTGAAAGTATAAAGATATGGGGGTAAAGGAAAACCATGTGTCGATTCAAGTCCTTCGAGCAAGGAACTCCAACACTCAATTGTGCAACTTCAACCCACTCTTCCAAACCACTTAGTAGGTTATGATTAAAAACCATTTTTTTCATTTCTATCACTACCTCTTTGTATATTTGTAAATCCAACATAGCCACAAAAAAGAGAGAAGACATCTCTATATTAACCATGTACATTTCCTCTAAAACTTGGAACTGCTTGCCAAAAATCAACTTTACTGTCTTTATCATCATGAAATCATTCTCCTTAAGGACCACTTTAAAATGTTGGTCCATTATTTTGGCCTAGGAAGGCTAGCTGACTCTTCTCACTGGTTAGGCATATGGGGGTTTCCATAGCTTCTCTTCTATTATAATTTCCAAATTTTGTTGTTAAATCCTTCACAACAAACCTTTTATCAATTTAGAGACGAGGGAAGCACTTGCTACTTCATGAGTACTAATTTAGATATTATGCTTTCACCTTTGAACATGGGGAAAGACTCCTATGGTGATGTTGATGGATGACCCCACAATATTGGTTTACAATTTTTGGGCAAACTAGACACCGAACTAATTATTTTTAGCTAAATCTTCACTTTCGGGCTCCTGTAGTGGCTAAACCGTGAGGAATTTGAAGATGATGAAAACAAG
This sequence comes from Sequoiadendron giganteum, assembly GCA_007115665.2. Lineage (NCBI taxonomy): Eukaryota > Viridiplantae > Streptophyta > Pinopsida > Cupressales > Cupressaceae > Sequoiadendron > Sequoiadendron giganteum. Next base: position 121,478,878 of record CM021101.1, on the reverse strand, counting down.
TGATTTGTGATGTTTTGTTTATAGATTCTAAATATATTTTTTTCATTTTTTTTGGAATCAAATTGCACTTATTTTTCCATCTCCTTCGAAAACTAGTTTTTTTTTAAAAACAACATTTTTAAGGAGTGACGCTCACCATATACAACATAATTTTTTTTGTATGAAGGATAAAATTCTAATTTTTTCGAATTTAGATTTGTAACTACGATTTCTATCACTTTCATTTGGTTTTATATTGTTTTAATGAATATTTTTTCCTTAATCAAGTTCCGAAGTCAAACCAATTACAATGCAGACATAGGCGGACCATATACAACATAACTTTTTTTGTATGTATCGAAATTAAAAATAAATTAATGGATCAAGGACATCAATACCGAGCCTGAACATATTTTTTAAAATATATTTTGATAATCTTCTATTTTTCCACATGTGCAAAACAAAGAAATTGATTTTCGGTGGAAAACCTCTATTTAATAAATCTAAAAAAACACATACATAATAAAGCCAAAATATATTGAAATTATACTCATTGGATAGCTCATTCTGAGGACTACCATCTTCTAGTTGGGTCTGTGAAGTCTCCTCCATTTTCATCCTCAACCCGAGCTTTGAAGGGCAAAAATCTAGAGTCTCTTTGTGTCAGAGGGTGGGAAGGTGGGAAAAGGGGGGTTTGAGTGAACCCCTTATTCACAATGAGAAATGCGGGTTCCCACATGCAAAGGGGTTCACGATATCCCTAGTTTGAGCAAACCCCTTTTGGGTTCGTTCGAACATTGAGTTTGCTCGAACCCCTCAATACAATTTTTTTTTTTTGCATGGGTGAGGTTTTTGGAAGTTTTCCTTTCTCACTCGAATTGAAAACCACTTTTGTGGGTTCACCCTACTGCTAGTCTAGTTTGATGACTTTTAAACTTTAGGATGATTTCCACGTGTGGAAACTATGAAAAAGCTATGTTGAGATCAATAGAATTTAGCACCATATCTAGCAATGCTCAATTTGATATCGACCCAAGGATAAATAACACACTGAAACATAAAAAATAGGTGTTGTTATGTTATGAGAATGGGTTTCACCAAAATAATAATAGTTTAGTGTAGGAAAATGTCATGAAGACATTTTCACACTTGTTTGGGCCCTCCTTGCTGAATTGAGCTTGAATGATGCCTTGATTTAAAGTTGTAATGTGTTTGACACACTCAAGATAGGTCTTGGGACCTTGTGAATTAAATAAAATTAATCATGCCTTATTTTAAGTGTTGTAAAGTGTCATAACAAATATTCACACTTTTCAAGTCTTTTCATCAATAATTAGCCTTCTTTATGCTTTAATTGGCCTTATTTTGCATCCAAAATCCTCATTTAATGCATCTTTTTGAGGATGATCCCAAAAAAAATCATTACCCAATCATAATTTAGGTGTTTGAAGTTGAATGGCCCCAATTTTAGTGATATAGGACTCATTCGTCATCTTGGGTGAATAAGTCCCACCTAGATTTTTGGGTCCTAATCCTATTTTCACACATTTCTAAGCATTTTTAATTCTAGTCTCATACATTATGCCTAATGGGATTCATTCATCACCTTGGGTGAATGAGTCCCATGTGGCCCAAAATAAAAATTAATTCAAATTCTTAGCAGTATTTTATCCTCCTAGATCTGATGTCGGCTTGTAGTGTAATTTCAAGAATTATTGCATAATCAAGTATAAATACAAGCTTGTTTCACTCATTTTCATCCAAACAAGCAATCAAGTGACCTAAGACTTTTGTGAGAGAATTCTTATAGGATAAATGAGTTCACAAGAGGGTATGTACAGGATCATCATGGAAAAAATAGGCCCTTAAGTGACAATAAAAATTCAGAAAATTAAAGTTAGGCAACTTGATGTAAAAATTTGAAAATTTTATGTATATTATTTCAAAAATATGTAAGAATAGAATCTGTAGCAAATTGATTTTAGTTTCTAAACTACTAGGTTCACTTAAAAAAAAATCTATTTGGAGAAAATTTGAAATTTCAATGCAGTAGTACTTAAATTTCAGGGAAAAAATAAGAAGTAGGTGTTTGTTTGACCACCCTAACCACAAGAAAATGATAATATTTTTTTATAATATTTTAGATATAAGTAGAGGATTCATGTCCCAATGTGATCCATATTTTTTTGTAATTTTTTTCCAAGTAAATAATTAATTATGAATTGTTTATTACAACTTTTAAAAAATATAAAAAACTTGCCTCTCTAACCACCTTAACCTGCTAAAAAATTCATGAAATTAGATATATATTTTTTAATCCTAAGTGTGTGAAGCATAGAATGTGACACATGTTTTGGATTAAAAAAATGTGGTACCATTTGAAAGCTATAGATGTTTTTCAACTAGCCTATCAATCAGGACTTTAGTTGTAATTCAAATAGAAAATAAATAATAATTATTTATTAAATTCAAAGTAAAGAATAATTTATATTGGTGGAAAACTTAGAATATCCTTTAAAAACCCTTTTCGTTTCATCAATTTTGGGTAAAAAGAAGGTCATGAACTACATGGGCCATCATATCACTTACATATCACCACTTTTTGGCCCATCATGATCCTGCACATACCCAAGAGAATTCAAGCATTTACAAGAGCATTCAAGTGTCTTCAAGGGAATAAATTATCAAGTATTTTAGAGAAGCATTCAAGCATCAATCATCATGTCAAGGACTTCACACATCATGTTTGATTTAGAGCTAAAAATTGTGATGTAGGGTTTATGATTCAAACAGGTGTTCAAATCAAGATTTATCACCTTCAAGTAAGAGTCAAGATCTATGACCATTGAAGCCATCTCTCACATGTTTACAACTTCTTATTGATAAGAGTTTGGTGAGTTGCAACATCATATCTTGTTCATTCATCATTCCTATTTCACTCTATTTAAAATTTTGATTACCAAAATAGGGTTTGACCAAGGAAAACCCCTATCCACTAACAAAACAACATTTTCCCCTCCGCTTTGAGTGTGATTTGCAGGTCTAGGTTGCAGATTTCCTAAGGAGCAAGATTGTAGAAAATTTTTCAAGTCATTCAAAGTTGTTAAAGTTGTCATTAAGCCTTGGAGAGCATTGGAGAACACCTATAGGTTTCAAATGGGTAAAAGCACAAAGTTGTGTCACACTTTTAGCCAACTGATCACCACAACTGAATTTAAGTATTTCTAACTAAAAATGAATTTTGGTCAAACAGATGATCTCGTAAGATTCATTCTAGATACTTTACATACCTACACAAAATTTTCAACTAAAATTGTTGGCTAAAAAATATGGAGCACCTCTTTGAGTCCAATTTACCAAAAAAATAAAATTATTTGAAAAAATTGAAGTTTCAATAACTCTTGCTAATGTAAATAATATTTTTTAAAAAATATAAAAATACCCCTTTGTAGATCCATAAGTGAAGTTTTCAAAAATATATTTATTTTAACAGTTTAATTATTATTTATATTTAATTTTTTATTTATACTAAAAGTAGGTTATCAGCAAAAAATATTAGGTTGATTACCATGCTAAGGAAAAATACTAAAACATTAAAAAAAAATTGAAAAAAATATGATGCACTAGATAAAAGAATCTATTTCAAGATGGTATAATTTTTTTTCCATTTTAGATAAATATTAAATATGAAAGTTGTCGTTCAATGGAAACAACTATTTTTTGATTCTTGCACATTTTAATATTTATTTAAAAATATATATTTATCGAAATTGGAAAAAAATATATTCGTGCACTAAAGTTTCAAGTTATAAATACACACAAAAAAAATGAAAGAAAAAAAAATTACTATAAGAAGTTTGACATCCTGTGCAACTTCATTTTTCAACATTTTATCAACAACTAAATTATAGTGTTGATTTATTAAAAACTAGTTTAAAATATATTTATTTATTTATTTTTAAATACAAAAATAAAATATACTAAAAAATACATATTTTACTATTTTACATCATTTAAAAATTCAAAACATATATGCCAATTTTTAGTGATTCAAGTTTAAAAGTTGCATCAGCTTTGGTCGTTTCCTTAAGAAAGTGTGACACAACTTTGTGCTTTTACCCAAATCAGGGTTTCAAATATGGAAATCAAGAGAAACACTTGAAGATCAAACATTAAAGACCGGATTCAAACCTTCAAGTTTTAGAAAAACCTAACTAGATAGATTCGCTACTTCTAGTAAATAAGTCCCAATTTAGGTCAATTTTGATATTTTTGCAAATTTGTATACCCATTTCCTAGAAACATGTTCTTGTACAAAAATCTAGATCTAGGACTAATTCTCTAAGGTTGGCGAATCAGTCCCTGTAGGTCCAAATTTTAGGCTATTCAACATTTTAGGCCTCCATTCAAGCTCTCTTAGGTTTCTAGGTACTACTCTTCACTTTCCAGTTTGTTGTTCTGATTCATTTGCATTTATACGTCATTTATTCAAGTTTCATGCATCACTAGGTTTTGTCATTAGACCTTGCATTTAATATAATTTTCTAAGCCCTATCTTAGTAGTGAACCCCTTGTTTAGCCCTCATTAGTTTACATTCATCCCCTAGGACAACCCTATTGCAAGATCTCTTTCTCCTTTGCATTGAGATCTCTAGGGAATCCTTGAATGTGGAGCATAGAAGGTTTGTTGCCCTAGGTCCTAAACTCTAGTGGCGATTTTTTTTTCTATCTTACATTTTTGTGAACCCGCATTTAGAATACCTTCTTTATTGATTTGGAGTCCATTATCATCCTAGATCTAGCTTGCATTGACTTTGCATTAGGGTTTGCATTAGTTAATTGACATTCTAGGGTTTCAAATTTTTGCATTAGTGAAAGTGCATATAGTTTTTGTTTTTGCATCTCAAATCATTTGAAAAAAACTAAAAACTACATTTTCATTTAGGTTACAAATCATACAAACTAAAAAGAATAAAAATCACTTAAAAATATTTGATGAGGTTGAACTCAGAAATTAGCTTCTACAAAAGCTTGATGAAAGTTTCGGCTAGCCACAAAAACACTTTTTCACACTCTGCTCTGCATTCAAATGATCTAATATTTATTCACACATATCTTGCATACATACATCAAGAATTCACCACACATGCATACCAAAATGAAGAAATAATCACTCTTATATATCGGCTACATGGATTTACATCAACAACTTTGTCAGCCACAAGATAAGGAATAAATGAATTACAAATTTTCAGCCTCAATACATGAACAAACATCAATGCACACCAACCTAAGTCAGTCAAAACATAGTGAGGACCTAAATCAACATCCTCGAACATGCCAAGAAAACAAAACTTAATCCACAAGGATCTGCAACATGCTACAACCACCATGTCAGCCAACAACAAGAAAACTCTAACACAACAGGGAAAAATCTTCGACCATGAACACACCGATCAATGCGAATGGACCGCATTGATATAAAACTATCTATAAACATCACTGAACATCTCAGGAATGTATGGAACAACTCAATTCATCAGAATTGTAATCTCTTCTTCCAGAAACACCTGTTACAGTAACATAATAACTGTAGGAACACAAAACTTCATAACTTTCTCAATCCTTGATGCGCATCTCAGAAACGTATGGGAAAAATACTAGATAAGCTCATAAAAAACCCTTTGATGCACACCTTCTTAACCTCATCTTGCAAAACTTGCCATCACTTTGACCTTATTAGCTTCATAGACTACCTGCAATATATTTATTACAATTTTTTGAATATCCTCAACGTATATATCCTTTAGAATCATGAATTATAATAGTGTTGTCATCAATGACAACCACATACTAGCAAAAAAACCACAACATCCAACAATCTCCCCCTTTAGCATTCATGGGAACACATGATGTGAAAAATACCATCAAGCACAACTAACTGTTCACATAGTACATTTCTCCCCCTTTGTTCTTCTTCTCTCCCTTTCTTTCTCAAGGGTTTTTCACATTACTCTTCTCCCCCTTTGACATCAATGGAAAAGGTATACAAGATCTGAACCACATATCTGAATCATCTGATTACTCCCCTTGAGTAGCAACCACCATAACATCAATCTGAAACAAGATCTAACTATAAGTACATCGATTGATGCAAAGACTTGCATCTTAGTTCAAACTAAGAGGGGAAATCATCCCTAACTTGCCTCTGATATACTCAAAAGTATCCTTAGGCAATGGCTTAGTAAAGATATCTGCAATTTTTTCCTTAGTGGGCACATATTCTAATCTGACTTCTTTATCACTCACCTTGTCTCTCAAAAGGTGATACTTGATAGATATATGTTTTATCTTTGAGTGTAGCACCGGATTCTTGGAAATGTTTATGGCACTTGAGTTGCCAGAAAATATAACAATAGGCTCATCATACTCAATTTCAATATCTCTCTGCATCTGCTTCATCCACAATACTTGAGTACAATTGTTTGCAGAACCAATGTATTTTGCCTCTGCAGTAGATAAGGAAACAAAATTCTACTTTTTACTTAGCCAAGACACCAACTTCTTCCCCAAGAAGAATGTGCCACCACTTATACTTTTATTGTCATCCACATCTCCTACGGTCTAATCTGCATCTATAAAATGAATTTAGAGTGATATCATCATCCTTAGGATACCATAGCCCATAATCAATTGTTCCTTTCAGGTATCTAAAAATTCACTTTACTGCAGTCACATGTGATTCCTTCAGATCCACTTGATATCTAGCGACTATGCACATAGCATTCATAATCTCTTGTTTGATCTGAGCCAAATAAAGCAATCCACCAATCATTGACCTATATATTGTTTGATTAGCCTTAGGATCATCATCACTCTGTGCTAGCTTACATCCGGTTACCATGGGTGTACCAACTGGCTTTGAGTCTTCCATGCCAAACTTTTTTAGTAACTCTTTCACATACTTGGATTGAGATATAAAGATTCCATCATCTAACTGAGTAATTTTCAATCCTGAAAAAAAATTCAGTTTTCCTATCATTGACATTTCAAATTCACTTTTCATTTCATCCGAAAATTTCAAGCATAAGTCATCATCACCTTCAAAAATAATGTCATCAACAAAGACTTCAATTATCAACTCTTTATCCTGATGCAACTTGAAATATAGATTGATGTCAACAATACCTTTATTTAATCCAAGCTTCAACAAGTATTTGTCCATTCTAGCATACAAAGATATAGGGGCTTGTTTGAGTCCATAAAGTGCTTTCTTCAATTGAGACACCATGTCCTTTTCATCAGTCAATTGAAATCCATCTATTTGCTCAATATATACTTCTTCTTCTAGTTCACCATTCAAAAATGCTGACTTCACATCCATTTGATAGACTTCATAATTCCTAAAACCAGCATAAGCAAGAAACAATCTTATAGCTTCATTCTAGCAATAGGGGAAAAGGTTTCTTCAAACTCAATACCTTCCATCTGTGAATACCCTTTACATACCAGTCAGATTGCTTTATTTTTTTATCACCTCACCTTGTTCATTCAACTTATTCTGAAAGACCCATTTGGTTCCAATCACATTTTTTTCTTGAGGTCTACGAACAAGAATCCATGTATTATTTTTCTCTAGATCAGCATCAGTTCTTCCTTCATTCCTTCCATCCAATATTCATCTTTACATGCTTCATTGACATTGCTTGGTCCAGTCTAGGAAATCAGGCAATACTCTTCTAAAATTCTTCTTCTAGTCTGCACACCTTTGTTCTTGTCTCATCTAATCTGACTATCAGAATGATTTTTCTTTACTGAGCTTTGCACTTTGGGATTCTCTCTAACTTCTGGTTATTTTTTTCTCTTTTTTGCACTTCCAGTAGCTTCTCCTTCATGATTCTCTGGATTCACCAGAAGAATTTGAACTTGACTCTGTGTCTGAGTAGTCTTTCCTTTATCTGTACTATCTTGTTGATCATCTGAGTCATATCCACAACATCTAGATGACCTATTAGTATCCTCATCAATTCTAACATTTGCACTTTCAACCATTTTCTTCAATATTCTATTGAAACAATAGTAGGCTTTTCTCTTAGTAGAGTAACCCATAAAGGTTCCTTCATCACTTCTAGCTTCAAAATTTCCTATGTCTTCATCTCTTTTGATATAACATCTACTTCCAAAGATTTTGAAATAAAAAAATAGTAGGCTTAAAACCAAACCATAGCTCAAAAGGAGTCTTACCAGGATTACCATTGACATTCACTCGGGGGTGATCCCACAATAGTGGTTTACAATTTTTGGTGAAACTGGACACTTTTATTATTATTTTTAACTAAATCTTCACGTTCGGGCACCAATAGGGGCTAAACCATGAGGAATTTGAAGATAATGTAAACTAGAGTCTCATCACATTTTGTCTATAGATTTTAAAAAAAAGAAATTTAAAAATTTGGAATAAGATTGCAATTCTTTTTGCATCTCCCATGAAAACTGGTTTTTTTTAGAAAACAACATTTTTAAAAAGTGATGCTCACCGTATACAACATAATTTTTTATGTATGAAGGATAAAATTCTAATTTTTTCTAATTTAGATTTTTAACTATGATATCTAGCACTTTCATTTGGTCTCATAGTTTTTATTGAATATTTTTTCTTTAATAGAGTTTCAAAGTCAAACCAATTGCAATTCAGACATAGGCAAACTATATACAACATAACTATTTTTATATGTATCAAAATTATTATTATTATTTTTTAATGGATCAAGGAAATCAATACCCAACATGAACATATTTTTTAAAAATTTATTTTGATAGTTTTCTATTTTTCCACATGTGCAAAATAGAGAGCTTGATTTTTAGTGAAAAACCTATGTTTAATAAAACTAAAAAAACATATACATAATAAAACAAAAACATATTAAAATTATATTCATGGGATAGCTAATTTCGAGGACTACCATAATCATTTGAAATAAATTTTAAATGAATTCATTTGATCCCCCAAAAGGTAAATCAAAAGTAAATTTTTATCAGCATTTTGATAGGTGTAAAGGAGACTCATTTATAGGTATGGTTTAAAACTAGTGAGGTTCTATCAAAGGGGGTTTGATCTAAGGTGGTTTGATCAAACCCTGTTCAATTGGAATCCTTGAAATAGAACTTTTAAAGGCTTAAATCATTATATTTTCTAAAAATATGTGATTTCAGCAAAAATCAATTCCTCTCAAAAATTGTAAACCAACTTTGTGGGATCACCCTCGGTTGATAGTATACATAACAATGCTTACAACTTATCTCCAATAGATATGAGGAACATTACCTTCCAACATCATAGTTCTGGAAATATCTAAGATTGTTTTATTCTTTTTCTCAACAGCTTCATTCTGTTGTGGAGTCCGAGGAGAAGATAACTATCCTTTTATTCCATGCTCTTCACAAAATGAATTGAACTCCTGAGAAGTGAATTCACCACCTCTATCTAATCTCAAGCATTTGATCTTCAACCCTGACTTATTCTCTACCATAGTTTTGAATCTTTTGAATTTTTCTAATGCCTCATGTTTTTCTCTTAAGAAAGCAACCCAAATCATCCTAGAATAATGATCAATAAGCAACATAAAGTACCTTTCTCCTTTTAGACTTCTAGTTCTAGAGGGACCACATTAATTAGTATGTAGCAATTCTAGTACTCCATTAGAATGATGTTGTTTCCTCTGAAAAGAGGTTCTTGTCTACTTTTTGATCTGAAATTCCTTGCATATAGTGTTAGTAGGCTTCACTAATTTAGGTAGATCTCTGACTGCTTCTGTGGAGCTTATTTTGGCAATGTTATCAAAATTCACATGGCAGACTTCTATGCCATAACTAGCTTACATCAACTTGAGCAATTAAACAACTTTCACTAGCAGCATTTAAGTGAAAAATGTTACCTCTTGTCTTTGTACCTGAAGCAATCACATTCCCAGAACTTCCCAAAATCCTGCATTTTCCATCTTTGAACTGAAGATTGTAACCTTTGTCAACCATCTATCCAACACTCAATAGATTGTGCTTGAAACCTTCAACATATAGGAAATCATTAGTATTGCATTTACCACCAAGAGAAATAGTGCCTCTACTGCAAATCACACTAGCATTGTTATCTCCAAATATTACAACACCACCATCATATTTTTCAAAGCTTAGAAAATTGATTTTGTCACTAGTCATATGATGTGAGCATCCACTACCAATCACCCACTCATCCTTTTCATCAATTCTAGTTGCAAGAGCTTTCTCATTATTTTGATTACTAGCTAATTTAGTGGACACCAGACCATTTTCCTTTATAGCAATGAATACCCATTCATCTTCATTTCTAGTTTCTTTATCAGATTCATCATTAGTAACACCTTCTTTAGCATAATAAAATTTCTTTTGAAATCTAGTCTCATTAGGTTTGTACTTAGAAACCCTTTTAGGACACCTCGATGCAAAATGACCTATCTTACTGAAAGAAAAACATTTAATAGGAAACTTTCCTTTGTACTTACCTTGTCCTCTGGCTTCTGATTTCACAATCAATGCTTCCAACTCTTCTATCTCTCTTTCTTCATCTTCAATCAATTTCATTTCATCTTCATATTTGAGTATCTTTCTAGAATTCTCTCCCTTATCATATATTTGTTGGCTATTTCTAGATACAGTAGCTTTGAATGTAGATTCTGTATTAGGAGAAGATTCACCAAATTCACTCAACTCAAAGGCAACAAGTTCTCCAATCAGCATGTCTCTTGTCACATTTGTTACTGTCTTGAGCTCTTCAATAGCCTGAGCTTTTGTTTTATAGGAAGTAGGCACAGATCTAAGTATTTTAGCCACAATCTCATCTTCTTCCAAGATTCCACCAACACATCTAATGCTCATCACTAGTTCATTTACCTTTTGTGAGAAATAAAAAAATGGTTTCATCTTCACTCATCTTCATGTTCTCCCATTTTCCTTTTAGACTTTGTAGCTTAGCAAATTTCACTAGAGCATCTCTTTCATACAATGTTTCCAACTTTTTCCAGATCTCATGTGCAGTTTTCAAACCTATCACATTTGTCATCTTTGAATCTATCAAAGCACTTAGCAATGCTGCTATATCCTTGGTATTAGTTTTTGCTTCTTTGATCTCATTTGCAGTAGAGGGACCATTTTAAGGAATAGTGTGCACATTCTTTGTAATCTTCCAGAAAGGCTCACCAATGCACTTCAAATGACACTCCATTTTGAATTTCCACAAAGAGTAGTTTGTACCATCAAATCTAGGACTATCCTTCTTATATGATGTCATTTCGGATCACCTCAAGCTATTAAAATTATTCAAAAGAACTAGCTCTGATACCAATTGTTTGAAAAAAAAGGATAGACAACTAAGAGGGGGGGTGAATTAGTTGTTGAAGAAATTGAAATTATTCAACCTTAATCAACCGTTAATCTCAAATCTGATAATTAATAGTGCAAGCATGAATTAAGAAACACATTAGAAACACACAACACCAAGGATTTTGTGTGGAAACCCTATTAGGGGGAAAACCACGGTGGAGGTTAATCCACAATTATACCCTGTTAAAAGTATAATAAAAAATTAATAAGGAATGCACATGCATTTAGGCACACTACCTATATCTCACTACTCAGAAGGGAAGGCTCATTTCCTTAAATAAAACAAGCAGATTAAATCCATCTGATGAGGTTGAACTCAGAAATTAGCTTCTATAAAAGCTTGATGGTAGTTCTGGTTAGGCATAGAAACACTTCTTCACACTCTTCTCTACATTCAGATGATCTGATCTTTATTCACATATATCTCACATACATACACTGAGAATTCACAACACATACATACAAAAATGAAGAAACAATCGCTCTTATATATCCGGTGCATGGATTTAGATCAACAACTTTGTCGACCACAAGATGAGGAATAAATGAATTACAAATTATCGGCCTCAATACATGAACACATCTCAATGTGCACCAGCCTAAGTCAGCCACAACATAGTGAGGACCTAGATCAATATCCTCGAACATGCCAAGTAACCAAAAATTAATCCACAAGGATCTGCGACATGCTACAACCACCATGTTGGACAAGAACAAGAAAACCCAAACACAGTTCAAGGAAAAATATTCAACCACGAACACACCGATCAACATGAATGTATGACACTAATAGAACATGATCTAGAAACATCACTGAACATCTTAGGAACATACACAACAACTCAATTCATCAGAATTGCAATCTCTTCTTGCAAAAGCACCTGCTATATTAATAGAATAACTGTAGGAACACAAAACTTCATAAATTTCTCAATCCTTGATGCATACCTCTAAAACTTACGGATAACATACTAGATAAGCTCAGAAAAAAACCCTTTGATGTGCACCTTTTGAACATCAACTTATAGAACTTTCCATCACTCTGACCTTCTTAGCTTCACAGACTGCCTGCAATATATTTATTATAATTTTCTCAATATCCTCAACATATACAACCTTTAGAATCACCAATGCTAATAGTGTTTACATCAATGACAACCACATATTAGCAACACAACCATAACATCCAACATACTAAAGTAGGACATCAATGAAAACACGAGTACAATGTGTTGAAATTGATACCAACACTTCCAACAACTCCAATGCTAGGGGTTGAAATCATCAATACTAAAATCATTCCATTACCCTCTTCATACAAGGGGCTGACATCAATGGAAACACCCAAGAAACTCACAAACAACTCCAACATCTCCAAAATTACACCACCCCCTACATTGTTACACCCATCCATCCAAGCATGCCTAACATTACTATGTGGCTTTCAGTCCTTTAATAGTCAAAATTCCCATGTTGACAATCTTTCCATGTAAACCCTAAACCTAAACTTATGATACATGTGAAGAGGTATTTGTAATACCAACATTCTAACACTCCCAACACATGTTAGATTTCAAGGTTTTTTGGAAAAAATGTATAGTAATACCAAAGTAGTTAGATATTTAGGCTCCCTTAGAAGTAAGACAATCTATAAATAAAAATTAATGTTTATAAATTTACTTTTATTTGATCTTGGTATACATTTAATTTTATTGTTCAACCTATTTTTGAACTCAAACATTAACAATAAGCATTTCATGTGACTATTTAAGAGATATTTCTTTAAATGTCTGCTACAAACCTTAGCAAAAAATATTACATCATATTTCACACACATACACATTAAGTTTCAAATATCATTTGTTTTATAAAATTTAATAAAAGATTTATTACTAGCATATAAAAAATAATAAAATTGGCAAAAAAACATGGTTGAGTGGGAGGTCGTGCACGTGAATGGGTGAGAAAACCAAAATTTTGAATCTTCAAACATTGGCGCAGATCATGGAAGTGCAGAATCGGAAGAATCATAGGGGGAATCGAAGCAAGATTCAACCGAAAAGCAAGGTAAGGATGATGAGGTTGTTCTTGATCCCGATGGAAACATCTTAGTGGACTTGGGAGAGAAATATACTCCGTCTAGGATTCCTTCTCGATGTACCAAAGGACATCAGTTTGATAACACCAAAATTGTGGTGGGGGCCGCTGGAGGGGAAGGAGCCAAGCCTAAACAATGGTCATCTCTATTTGGTGTCAAACCAAATGGAAAATCAGTTTTCCCTCCTGTTTGCAATATCTCTAAACCAACAAAGGGTAAGTTTGCTATTTCCATCCCTGATCTGGTAATTGATCATAATATCTCTCTAATGGATAGAGTGTTGGTTGGAAAATTTGTGGGGCCTAGACCAAATATTGAGGCTATCAGAATGTTTGTAAAGAAAAAATGGAGAACTATTGGCCAAGTTCTTGTCTTAGCTCTTCCTAAGGGCTATTTTTCTTTTGAGTTTTCCTATAAGGAGGACATTCAGGCTATGAGGAGTGGAGATCCTTGCATCATTCGAATGTCCTCCTTAGCCCTAAAAAAAGGTCCACTAACCTAGATCTTTCAGACTCTATCTTTGAAATAGTCCTTATATGGGTTAGACTCCCTGGACTTCCAATGGAATATTGGAATGTGGATGTTTTTGGTGGAAAAGGTAGCTCTTTTGGTGAGCTCTTGTCTATAGACCCAATAATGACAACCAGGAGTCGATTAGTGTTTGCAATAATATGTGTGGGTGTATCCTAGAATGCTGATATTTCATCGTCTATCAAATTCTAATCTAAGTTGGGTACCTAGGTTCAAGCTATTGAGTTTGAAACTATCCATTTTGCATGTTTCAAGTGTAGAAAATTTGGGAATTGGGCTAAGAATTTCTCGCTTAATTCCAGCAAACCAAAGGGGAAGCCCCAACCTAAGTCAAGGCTATTATGGCAAAAGAAGAGTGATGGAGAAGAGAAAATAAATAAAGAGAAACAGGATGAAGAGAATGAAAGCATAAAGAAGGTGGATGCAGAGGAAACCTTCAAGAACAAGGAGGTCAAGGTGACTCAGGTTGATCTAGAATGTAACATGGTTGAAACCCATTAGCGAGAAGTGGAAGATGAGGAGAAGGAAAATAATGTATGTTTCTTGCAAAATGGAGAGAGGAACCTAGAGTGGCAGATGCCTCTAGACAACAATCCTGAGAATTTTTGCTTGGGGAAGGATATTGTTGTGTTTGGACTTGATGAAATCCCCTCAAAGGGTTTTAATATGCCGATCAAAGAAGGAAATTTTAGGCTGGACATTGGGATCCCCATTTTATCACCAGCCTCTGGTGGTAGGGAGTTAAGTAAGGTGTCAACTAAGATTTTGGAGTCTGTTGATTCGACGGAGTTGGTGAAAGAATCCTTTATGGATTTGAGCCAGAATGTAGAGTGTTTAAATATTAACCTATTCCAAAATAGAAATGGTCTAATGGATACTCTTCCCCTAGACTAGAAAGAGTTTTATGTGAAATATTGGGAGTCTAGGAAGGAAGAGGAGAGTCAGGAAGAAACTGACAGAGAAGATTTTAGATCTAATAATAAGAGGGGGAATAAGAAAAAACAACATCCAAGTACACCGAAAGGAGTATCAATGAGGACTAGAGCAAAGGAAGATTGTGGAGCTATAAAGAATAGTCGAGGAAGAAGATCTGCTCAATGGCATAGGGAGAATGATAGCATGCAGGATATTGCAGATGGTGTTTAGAAGACCATTCCCAAAATTTGCAATCTCACTCTAGGTAAGAAATGAAGATCATGTCATAGAATATTCAGGGGATGAATAGCTTCCATAAGAGGGATGTGTTGCATAATTTTGTTAGGGACCATAAACCTGATATTTTATTGGTTTAGGAATCTAAAATGCCTAAAGAAAAAGTGGAAAAGATCAAACTATTTAAATATTTTGGGGTTCAGGGGAACAGTTCAGAAGGTGCCTTAGGAGGTATTTTCATTTTTTGGAATCTTAAAGTGCTAACCATGTTGCCACCAGATTTACTCATATTAGAGATAATTTCAGCTGGATCATTTCCAACATCTATTCCCCTAATGGAAGGGGCACTCAAAATATTTTTTTGGCAAGACTTGGCTGTCTTTCGCTACAAACACACTAATGAAACTTGGGTGGTTATGGCATATTGCAATACTCCACTACAGGATAATGAAAATTCAGGAGGTTCCCAGGTCAATATGGAAAGTAGAATGGACCTTTTGGACTTCATCAACAATCAAGCACTGATTGATTTGAAGCTACAAGGAGCTTCCTTCACTTGGTCTAATCGAAGGGTGGGTAAGGAGTTGATTCAAGTTAGATTGGACAAAACTTTAATTTTTGATCAATGGTTTCTTAAGTATTTTTGTTCTTTAAAAACCCTTTCAAGAGTGGGCTTTGATTATTTTCCTATCAGCTTTGTGGCGGACTCAGTAGTGGCTAAAATAAATTCCCCTTTTAGATTTGAGTGTATGTGCTTGCACCATCCTAAGCTTCATGATGAGGTTAGGAAATGGTGGAGTATTTTTGTTTCAAGGACTGTTATGTTTAGGGTTGCCAAAAAGTTAAGAGAGGTTAAAAATAGATAAGAGTGTGAAGTAAAGATTCTTTTGGCAATATCTTTAGAGAAAAAGTTGAGCTAAAGTTGGACCTAAAGGTGATCCAGGAGAAGATCCAACAAGAGGGATGCAATGTGGAGATTAGACAGAAAGAAAATGGGCTTCTTGTGGAGATGCATGACATAATAACTAAAGAGGAATATTTTTGGGGACAAAGATCCAGGGTTCAATGGCTCTCAACCAGGGATAAAAATACCAGATATTTCCATATATCTACCCTACAACACCATGTTGTGAATAGGATCTCATATTGAGGAAAATGGAGTCCGTTTTGATAAAGAGGAGGATATTATGAGACAACTATCCTATTTTTTAGCAATCTCCTTTCAGAGAGTGATGAGGTTAATCAAAATTTGCAAGATCTTCTTTTAGAGGCTATCCCCAATCTCATTAAGGAGGAAGACAACAAAATGTTTGCAGCCATCCAGTCAAAGGAAGAAATAAAGAGTGTTGCTTTTTCTTTTGAAGCTATTAAAGCCCCTAGACATGATGGTTTTCTGATGTTATTTTTTCAATGGTTCTAGGAGATTATTGAAGAGGATGTGGTGAATGTTGTTAAGGAATGATTTGGATCGAGAAGCATCCTAAAGGAACTCAATGCTACCTTCATGGTCCTGATCCCTAAACATCTTGGGGCTATGGAATTTGAAGCAATTAGGCCCATAAGCCTTTGTAATTCCTTTTATAAAATTATTTCTAAAGTCCCAACTTCTAGACTTCTATCTATCCTACCTTCCTTAATCTCCCCTTAGCAAAATGGCTTTGTTCCTCGAAGGTAGATATTGGATTCGATAATTACGGTGCACGAAAATATTCATTCTCTCTTTGTTTCCAAGACTAAAGGCTTTTTCTTGAAGTTATATATCTCCAAAGCTTATGATCGGGTTGAATGGGATTTTTTATTCAAAATAATATTGGTGTTTGGTTTCAGCAACAGAGTCATACAAATGGTTAGCTAACTCATATCTACTACTTCTATCTTTATTTTGGTTAATGGGTCTCCTTCACATTTCTTTAAGAATTCTAGATGTCTAAGACAAGGAGACTGCATATCCCCTATTCTATTTACTATTCTATCAGAATGCCTTGGGAGGATTTTGAATAGACTGGTTGATCAAGGAGCCTCGATGGGTTTACGTCCTTTGTCCAATAACTTAGTTAGCTATCATCAATAGTTTGTTGATGATACCATTTTAATAGGGAGATCAACTATCGCTGAAGCTATAACTCTTAGAAATTTTTTGGACAACTATGAAGGTGCATCTGGTCAAAAGATTAATATTAAAAAAAGTTCCTTATTTTTCTTCAACACTCCAGTGAGAAGGCAGAATAGGATAGAATTTTTTTTTGGCTATAGAGTGGATGCTCTTCCATCAACTTATCTTCGATTTCCCTTAGGACTCAAGCCCTCTGATTCTGTCTCGAATTTCTTGGTGGACAAATTCAATAAAAAGTTGGTGGGGTGGAAAGGAGCTATTCTCAGTCAAGCTGGTAAGATTCAACTCCTCAAGGCCACTCTTCAGAACCTTCCGATCTATGCTCTTAGTCTTTTTAATATTCCTCTTAAATATGTAGAAGCTATTGAGAAAATCTAGAAACACTTTCTCTGGTCTGGGGTTGAAGAAAGGAGGTGTATGTCCATTATTGATTGGGACTTGGTTTGTAGACCGAAGAAGCTAGGTGGATTGGGCCTCAAAAAAATCAGAACTATGAATAATTCTCTCCTTTCTAAATAGATATGGAAAACTTTCTCCTCAAAAGGAGAATGGAATACAATCTTAAAAAGTAAATATCTGACCAATTATGGCTCTCTAAACTCTTTGCTAGATTCTCAATGTCTACCTCATGGTTTGGCTCTATGGAATGATATTATGAAAGGGAGAAAAATCCTTCACTTAGGTGTGGGATGGAGCATAAGAAATGGGAATCTTGTGAGGTTATTGGAGGATAGATGGATCATGAAGGAAACTTTAATTTCCTTTGACAATTTCAAATAGTGGGCAGACATTTGTAAGGCTACTTTTGGAATTTTAGCTAAAGATTATTGGAGGGGTGGGAGCTAGGTGAACCTTTGTCAGATTAGTATGGATCTTGCCTCGACCCATTCCTCCCTTATGGATTTTAGAGAGGAAATGAACTTTTAGGAGTACATCTTGGTTTGGATGGTTAATTCATTGGGCCACTACTCCGTGTCTTCGCCTGTCTCTTTGTTGTCTTTATCTCTTGGTCCTCCTCCTTTTGGGCCAAAGCTTGGCTCAACTACTTGACCCCTAAGGTTAATATTTTCTTTTGGATTCTTCTTCAGAACAAGGCGCTTATGGTAGATAACCTTTGTAAGAGGGGTTTTCAAATCCCCAACCATTGCTACCTCTATAAGAATACAGTGTAAATGGCTAACCATTTGTTTATTCACTATTCTTTTGTGAATTCTATCTGGGAGTGGTTCTACTCTCTTTGGATTATCTCCTAGGTGTCACCTAGTACAATTAAAGATTAATTTACTCAGTGGGTGGTGCCCTCCTTCAATCCTCAAATTCACAAGCTATGGTCTTTAATTTTCCCTTATATTGCTTGGAGAGTTTGGAAGGAGAGAAAGAACAAATTTTTCAGGGATAAGGAAACTATTGAGGAACTTGTGTTTGAAATTTTTTTTATGCTTATTAAGGAAAATTTCAACATGTCTCCTTATCATGAGGTGTTGATGGATTTTGTGGCCTATTCGGCTTATGACTTGGAGATGGCCAAAGTTTGGGAGATTAAAGATGATGTGTCTAGGGCTTCCAAACCATCTAAAAAGAACCATGATGGTGTCTTATGGTATCACCCTCCCAGGGGTTGGATTAAAGCCAATTTTGATGGGGCAATGAAAGCAAATCTAGGAAAGGTAGGGAGCGAGGGTGTGTTATGTGATGATAAAGGCATGTTTATTGCGGTGATAGTTGTCTCTTTGGGGAAACAAACTAATCATTTAGCTGAAGCTATAGGAGCCTACTAGGTCATTATTTTGGCAAAAAGTATGAACTTTAAGAATATTTGGATAGAGGGTGACTCTAAAAATATCATTGATTGTCTTCGTGGAATTTCCCCCCCATCATGGACTATAAAATATTGGATTGATGAAGCTAGGGCCACTTTATCTAAATTCAAAAAAGTTAAAATTTCCCATATCTATAGGGAAGCGAATGGTGTGGCGAACTTCTTTGCCAATGAGGGAATAAGATAGAATAGACACGCGATGTGGCAGAATTACAAAGATTTGGATGCTAACGTCAGAGCCCTAATCGACTATGATTTCACTCATGGGAGAGAAGCCACATTTAAAGATGATTAAAGATAAAGTTGCCAAGTATTGAGATATCATAAGATTTGATGTAAGAATCGTAATCAATACAACAGATGGGAAGAGCTTGCACATTTTTTGGGTGCTTTGGTTTTGTTGCGAACTCATAAGTTTGTATTTTCATGGTGGGAGCTACTAGAACAAGAGATTAACGACAATGGGAGGATGCAGGAAAAGATTTGAGCCGACTACATGTACAAAGAATAAAGATAATTCCATGGTCTGGAAGAAAATTGAAAAGGTAGGGCTTCAACCTTTCATTAAAAGTCTTCATGGTCCAAACCATAGGGCTATGGATTTTTTCGCTAAACATTGGAATAAAGGGGAGATTATCCTCTTTGGGAGGAAGGTGTTGGTGGATGAGGCGCTTGTTGGTGAAGTTACTGGTCTCTTAATTGATGATGTGAAATTTTATCGTGACAGGAAATACTCAGATGAAGCTGTTATCAACTTTCCGAAGTCGGAGGAGGAGAAAAAGAGACTAGTAAAAGTCTCTAATAGCTACTTCGAGTCTAGCAAGATCAAGAAAATTTAGAGGGAGGTGCTTAGAGTTCTTATGTAATATATAATGCTAGATGGGAGATTCACTAGAGTCTACGGTTATCACTTTGTTTTACTCAACCACTTTATATATAAGGTTAGGGTTTCTTTCCCCTACTACCTGCTATGTTCTTTGAACAATAGTATTGAGAAGTTTAGAAAAAATCCTGATAAGAGTCTGGTCCTGCATGTTGGCCTTATTCAGCTCATTTATGAGCACTTCAAAAATATGCTCGTTGTTTCTAACCCTATTACTATCTTAACCTCGGAAGGTTATGACACTGAGTTTAGCTTGCTAGAGGATATCAAGGGTTCGGACCCTAATTGGGTGGATGAGGTTACTTCCCCTCCTAGCAAAAAAAGGAAGAATTCCCCTTCTCCTAAGCCCTCAAATAAAAATTATGGTCCTTGGATAACTCCCTTCGAAGCGTCTATGTCAAAGGACAAGATGAGGGATGAGCCCCCTGTGGAAAAAGTAGTGGCCTATTCGGAGGATTCTCCGGATAATGACAATGTTGATCCATTTGGAAAGGAGGTTTCCTCTGTCTCTTTCCACTCTGTTGACAGAGAAAAAAGGCCTAGTTCTCATGTGGACCTAAATCTTGATGACCCTTTTTTTTTTATCGAAAAAAGGATTTTTATAGTGATATCCTTACTCTGGCCAAAAAGGGAGTGATTGCCAATTTTAAAATTCTGAAATGGGCTTTTCATGAGATTAAGAACCTCAATCTTAAAAATAGGGCTATCACAAGAAAAATGGAAATCTTGGAAGCTAAAGTGGCTGAATAGAATTTGGCTGAGGCCTTATGGACTGTAGATGAGAAGATGGATATGGTTGATTACCCCCAAAAAGAGGTTGAATTCACTAAAAATATTAAGGATGGTGAGAACCTTGGGAAAGAGGTTGAAAAGATTAGGGAAACCTTGAAAGCTACTATTGAACATAACCACAAAATCGTTAAAGACAATTCCACTATCTTAAGAGCTTTGGTTGAAAAAATGGATAACACTCAGTAGGGTCTTCTGACTATGGATCTGGATGCTGAGAAGAACATAAACAAGGTGGAGGAATTGGGCCCTTCAAAGAGAACCAAAGACAACATGAAGAAAATACTAGATACAATGTTGCTGGAGACCCAGGACCTGAAGATTGTGGCTCAGGATCTTGACAACCTGGAAGTGGAAGTGGCAGAGACTTTAAAGTCTCTGGCTTAGGTTTGGCTATGTTTTTTACTATTGTTAGTTTTTTGCTATCCTTTTTCTTGGGTTTTTCTAGTGGCTATTGTTTTTTCCTGTTTGTCTTTGGTGTGCAGCCATTCTATTCTTGGATTCTCTAATGTTCTATCTTTAAAGGTTTGTAAAATTTGTGGTTTTGGGTCCTTGTAAAACCTATTTTTTCCTCAATCAAAAACATACAAACATTACACCATGACATAAAATAGGAGAAAATTTCATACATAAACACAATAGGTTAGGTATGACATAGTTAATATATATAATTTCATAAATAATCGCAAAAACACTGATAAGACCAACAATTTTTCTAAAATAAAATGTACAACTTGCTCTCTACAATTGAGGTACATGTTAAGAGACACTCCTAGTCCCCAAACCCTAATATGTTATATTTATTTTCACCTTTGGGTTTGGTGAGTTTTTTTCACTATGATATAATTGGTTTTACACATGATTAAATAAATTTGTCAAACTTGATGACTTGTTGCCACCAACATACAATCATAGTTTCTCTTGATTAAATAAATGGTTTATATTTTTTCAAAAAAAAAATTATTCATAATCTTACATGTTAGAGAATATTTAATACCCATGTGACACCACCAACATACAATCCATCTTGAATTAAAAAGGCATGTTGCATGAAAGCCTATAGCTAAAAAATAAAAATAGTATAACCCAATTCCCCTTACATATCATTCACTAAATTACATCAAAACAACTATTTGTAGGGAACTGATGCTATGTGAACATCTAAGAACCAAGGCTATCCCATCACCAAATCTATTATATCATAACAAAAAAAACCCCCAAATCCATTATGACATATGTACACATGCATAGTTGAAATGAAAAACAATTTGAATAAAAGGGATGAAAGATAATGCATAAGTGATGTTGTTAATACATTCTATATCATGTAAATGATGTTGCTAGTGCTATGTGCATACCTGTATGGGGATTTAAGTGATATTGTTTGTGACTTCCAATGAATAATTTGTTGTATAGATGTAATTGTTATGCCAAGTGTGTTGTAAGTGTATGACCTATTGGGTGTGGAGTTATAAAATTGAAAAAATGATGTTGTTGCAATGTGATTATTGTTGGAAGTGTACTATTATTGCATATTTGTAGTCCTTAAATGTTTGTCATCCACATGCACTACATGTCCCTTCCCATTTAATCATCTTCGCACATGCTTAGTTTCTACCAAAAATATTAAAGGTCTCCTACTCTTGAATTAAACATTCATGTGAGATATCCATTTAATAGTTGAAGCATTATTATAAATTTTAGCCCAAACAAGCAATCATCATAGAAAAATCTTAATAATAATTAAGTACACTTACATTTAGAAGCCATTACACTATACTTCCAAGAACATATAGAACATATAACTAAGTACACCCAAGGCAACATTCAAGGAAACCAATAAACATATACATTTAATAGAAAAATGCATCATATAGGAATGTGCATAACCTTGGCAACACCATTTATATAATATAGGACAAAAACTTGTAGTATCCTTTGAGATTCTAGTATTAAAGGGACCTATTTTTGGTAGACGCATTTTTGTGTTAAATTACTTTTAATTATACTTTTCAAATTGACAGTATATGCAACATGGTTTAACATTAAAAATACTTTTGGTGAAATGAATACTCTCCAATGTATTACTCAATTGTAAAGTGTAGAGTTGAACATCTATAGGTTCCTAACCAAACAAAGACTCCAAAAAAAACACAAAGTAAATGAATGACAATGAGTGGGATATGTGAGACTTTGGAGCATTGAATGAAATTTCTCCTTGAGATAATGTGCCAATTAGGTGGAGCAAATGGGAAGGGATGTGTAAGGAAAGTTGTTGAATGGAGCCAAAAAAGGGGTGGCACATGTTTAATGCTCTCAATTGGATGTTTTGGGTGGTGAGGTGTTCGAGTACAATGCATCTATCCAACCCAATGCTTGATCTCCTTGACATATTCTCTAGAGGTGGATCCACTCAACTATCGGGTGAACCGAGAAATGGGCCCATCTAGAACAACATGGACCAATTGGTGCATGACATGTGGTAGGATGAAAAAAGTTGAAAAAAAATTACTGTTGGCTCCATGATGGATTGGGTCATGTGGCAAGATTTTTTTTAATTTATAACAAGATAATTTAGTCCCCAAAAATAAAAGTAAACAACTAGAAATTAAACATACTTGCTAGGAAATAACATAAATAAAATGTAAACTTATACTTATAACAGGATATTGGAGTCCCCAACAAAAGTAGCCAACAATGGATGGCATTGTAAGTTTTGTCCTTCCCAACTTGAAACATTATCTTGTAGTCTTGAATGTACATAAAAAAATAGTAATAATAGATAGAGTTGTAGGGTCGGTCCCTCCCAACCTCAATGAAACATGCCAAGAAAAACATCTAGAGATGTGTTCTCATCTCTTGCCACTACATTTTGAGTTGTTACATGATTTGGATTTGTATTTGTAAATTGAATACAACATGCAACGGTACTAAATAATGAAATCCAATACAAAATCTCGAGTGCAACTTACATGTGGGTTGAGACCCGAACTAACATTACCAACAACAAATAGAGGGATGTATATGTTCAATAATTCTTGAAACAAGGCATGGTTCTTTAGTAACAAGTTTACAGGGTTGCTTATTTGTCTTTCTCATTCCAATGCCCTATGGGCCACCTCGATTTCTCTCTCCTTTCTATCTATTTCTTTTGAACTCTCTCTTGCACCCTCTTTTTCTCTCTTTACTTCTTTTTTAATTATTTGAGTTGCTCTCTTTCCTTCACAAATTTAGTGATTGTCGAAACAAATCAGGATTTGATTGTTTTAGTCACTTGGCTATCAAGGTTGTCCTCCTCTTCCTTGCCAATACCTTGAGTTTCCTTGCTGAAATATGCATAATAATTTAGTATTTTCGATATGGGAAATGTGGCAAGTGGAGACGGGAATGAAAAATTCCCCTTCTCTTCTTCCCAATGTAAGTCAATACATAGTTTCATAGCTCCCTTTTTTAACCAAGATTGTTGGCTAGGGTCCAAGGGAAGACTTAGACCATCATTACCCAAATTCAGACCTCCCTTTTCCAACCAAGATGGTTTTCTAGGGGCTAAGGGAGGACTTAGGCCATCATTAAGCTCCTTAGGCTAACTATCCACCATGTCATTATATTTTTGATCTAAAATTGAATAAGTAGCACTATTGTGTTGTGTATCTTCTACACCTTTCTACACTTGACATTAGGATACACACTACACTATGTATGCAATTTCATTTATCAACCATTCCCATTTTCATGTTTTTGTTCTTGGCCTGCTTGTAGGAGCATTAATATCCATGACTTCCTCAATAGGTTGAGGACTACTATCTACTTGTACATTAGGTTCTTCTTTTGGGGGGAATGTAAACCCTCTTTTATGTGTAGTAAACCTTATTGTGTCTCTCTTCTTCATAGGAGTGGTCCTCATTTTAGATTTATAATGCACCTACAAACACTAGGAAACATGATTCAAACAATGATAGCAACCATCAATGAACATCGTTAAAGTGAGAGTGATGCATGAACATATAATTTGTCTTTATTATGCATGTTGGCAATTTATAATGCAAAAGTTATTAAAAATTTGATTTTTATTTCATCTTTTTACTTTGTTTGTAATGTAAAAGTTGATAATAGTTTGAATTAAACTGAAAGCACTTGGCCTTTTACACTTAGAGCAGATTGGATGTAGCAACCACATTGTATAAAACATAAATAGATTAAAATTCATTAATAGTGTAAGTTGAAAGCCCATATATTGAGTTACAAATGAGTGTGAAACATTCACATTGCATACAATAGATTGGCATTCTCAAGCATAAAGAATATAAATGAAAACCCAATAGGTTGGGTGGAACAATCACATTGTATAAAGCATATATGTATTGACATTGATTAATAATATAAGTTGAAAGCCCATATATTGAGTTACAGTTGAGTTCCAAACATTTACATTGCATACAATGGATTACAGTCATATCGAATATAAATGAAAACCTATGAATTGAACTAAAAGAACTTGGTTTTATGCACTTACAGAAGATCCGGTGAAACAATCACATTGTATACAATAGATCTGCATTGCCATTCATAACCAATATAAGTTGAAACACTACATATTGAGTTATAGGTTAGTGTAAAAAAAATTTATACTCCATACAATACATTGGCATTACCAAGTATATATAATATAAATAAAAATCCAAGAATTAAACTTAAAGCACTTGATGTTATGCACTTAGACCAGATTGGATGAAACAATCACATTGTATACAATATATATGCATTAACATTCATAAAAATTATAAGTTCAAACCTAGACATTGTGTTGCTGGTTAGTGTGATAAACATTTACATTGTACAATAGATTGGCATTCCCAGGTATATAGAATATAAATGAAAACCTAGGAACTAAACTTAAAGCACTTGATCTTATGCACTTAGAGCATATTGAGTGAAATAATCACATTTTATTCAATAGATATGCATTGACATTCATAAACAGTATAAGTAGTAACCCCATATATTGAGTTACAAGTTATTGTGACCAAAAATTTATATAGCATACAACAAATTGGCATTCCTAGGCATAGAGAATATAAATGAAAAACCCAATGTAAAAAGTATCAAGTGTAAACCTTAGATATTGAGTTATAGGTTTGTGAAAAACATTTTCATAGCATACAATAGATTGACATTCATAGGCATGAAGAATTAATAGCAGTATCTAATACTTGTAACTTTATAGTGTGATGTTGCTACTACTTTTTCTAATACTGCCTCCGAGAACATGTAGATATGAATATGAAAGTAAGACATACTAAATGGAAATAGGAAAAGATAGAGAATGCATTTTTGAATTTGTAAATCTCTTTAGATGTTCAATGCTAGTTTAGTATGGATTCTTTAATTTCTTTCCTCCTTTTTCAAATTTGAAAATTTGTTTTAGTGCCTTCAATTGTAGAGTTTGTATGTATTTATGGCATGCATTCCTTGTTTGCTTTCTGGGTGATTTTGGTGGCCTTACACAATTTTTTGGTGGTTATAGGTGGCAAATGAGGAGAAGACACCAATAGTTGTGTAGTGGATTTTGATTGATGGGACACATCAGAATGATTGATTTTCCTTGAGTAGTTTGTTGCTAGGGAAGTGGGATAGGGAGTGGGTTTGATTAGATTTGGTGATGGGATAGTCTTTGTTCTTAGTTGTTCTCATGGCATCAGATCTTTGAAAATATCAATGGTGATGTAATGTAGTGGGTTTTATGTAAGGGAAGTGTGGGTTATACTGTTTTTATATTTTGGCTACATGTTTGAATACTATGGACCATCTATTTTTCAGTTAGATTGTATGTTGGTGGTGTCAGATGGATTTTGAATATTCTATGACATGTAAGATTATGAATAGTTATTTGTTTTCCAGACAAATATAAACCATTTATGAAACAAATATTATTTGTACAGTGATTGAACAAGTTTTGCTTGCTTTATGGATACAAAATGTTTTACAATTGGATATTAAGGTGCTCCACTGTGGATCCCATAGAGGACTACTTCTATCTCCACTATTGCACCTCACTCCACTATCTAGCCCTCTCCCTAGCAATGATAAAAGATTATAAAATTAGGCATAATATAACTTAATTACAATAAATTTTAGATAGATGGAATTTTGACTATAATACATGACATTTAGTTCTAATTAATTTTCTACTACTTTATAATAAAAAATCATTATTTTAAATCTATATAATTGAAAATTAAAAATATATACATATTATATATACTTAAATTTTTATTTGTAAAATATACTTTTCTAATAAGTTCTTTTTTATCATGACCATTAAATCTATGGATCCAATTACTAGTTAATGAAATTTATATTCATCAAGGAATACAAAATATTTTGTATTCACCTTTATAGCAATGACATCACTTATTGAACATTCATTATGAACTATACCATAGATGGTGTCACCATATTATAACTACAACTCATTGAATTAACTACTAGTTTATGTAGTGATTAACTAAATTTGATTCTCATCAACACTTACAAATAGAAACCTTATTCATAAATTAAAAAATTAAAATTTATATTTCATACAAAGATAATAATATTAATTTTATTAGAATAATTTTTATTTTCATGAATATTTTTAACTTCAATTATAATTAATAATAAAAATCAAAACAAAAACAACAAAATATAGGTAATTAAAATTTTGAAAAATAAAACAAATTCATATAAAAATATAAAAAATATTAAACATTTTATAATAAAAATATATGAAAGAAGTTTTCTTTAAAAAAAAAATAAACTTAAAAAAAACGGACGAGGATTTTGTTTTCAATTTTTTAGAAATGCGAAAAAACCGAAAAATTCGGGCAAAACGTGTCCGTGTCTCGTCCGGCACAGAAGACTTCCACTATCTATTACACGTTTAGAAAAGATTTCACTTAAATTCAGTCGTCAAGAAGGAATGAGCCAAAACACGGAGTGGTCGGGGTGCGCTGTCATATCTTTTCTTTTATTTGATTCCCCGTACGGAAAGAACGTGGGAGTGACGAAATAACGGAGTGATTTCTGAAATGCGTTGATTGCGATACCTTCGGAGTTAATTGGCTGAACAAGGCAGTCAAATATCTGAATTCATTTACGCGAAATTGAAGCACAACATCGGCCATGACTTTCAGTCTGTTTATTTCTATTTAAATTCGAAAACATAGGTGAAACAAAGCACCATCTACAAGCAAGTATTAGAAAAACACAAACGCTATGGTTATTGAAATGGCAATGAGTGTGATTATTTCGGTGAATTATTACAGTTCATTAGCAGCGGCTGGTGGAGATACGCTTCTATTGGGGGCTTCGCTCACTGGAAATCAAACCCTAGTTTCGAAAAATGGCACTTTTGCATTGGGATTTTTCACTCCGATAGGAACGAATAATTCGTATATTGGGATCTGGTATGCACCAGACTCTCAGAAGCGCATTGTTTGGGTGGCTAACAGAGACAATCCTGTTAAAAACAAGCCTGGCGTTCTGAAATTTTCAAGAGACGGTCATCTCAGATTGTTTGCTAGAAAGGGCCGGTCCGTTTGGTCGACTGATAATGGCCAGAAAGGGTCACGAGCTGTGATAACAGACTCTGGTAATTTCATTATGCTGGGTCATGGCCACAACAAGTCTGAGATTGTTTGGGAGAGTTTCGCTCATCCGACGGATACATTGTTGCCTGGCATGAAGATGTGGAAAGGCATGACGATAACTTCGTGGAAGAGTTCTTCGGATCCTGCAACTGGGCTCTTCTCTTTCCGCATGGATATGTCTCCAGGAAAGTTGCAGATGATGATGTTCTTTAATAAATCCGTTACATATTGGTCCAGTGGAGAATGCATTGCAGAAAATCATTTTATTAAGGTTCCCGAATTGCAAGGTCAGAAGAAAGTTCAAGTGTCCTGTGTGACGCTTTCTCCTACAAGTATGTACATTCGTTTTGGCATACACCCGATAGATCATATGCTCACGGGGCGGTTCGTGTTAAATGAGAACGGCGAATCTGAACTTTACTTCTGGATGGATGATGGTAGATGGAGTCTGAGGTGGTCGACATACCGAGGCCAATGCAGTGATTATGAAATCTGCGGGGCGTATGGACTATGCAATACGAATGATGTGTGTAGTTGTGTTGAGGGCTTCATGCCCAAGCATGACTCTCAAGGTTGGTGGTCAAGTGGGTGTGCTCGACGAAGACACCTGCATTGCTCTGCCACAGAGGGCACAACCGATGGCTTCTTGGAAGCCAAGAACCAATACTTGTCTGAAAAGGAAGCTGTCTTATACAACAACGAGCCAACACAGCAAGCCTGCCGGACTGTTTGTCTCAACAATTGCTCCTGCACAGCCTTTGCTCTCTCCAAATTTGATCCACCTCTATGTAGATTGTGGTTTGGGAATTTATTCGGAATGGGCGTTTCATCGGGGGGACAATCCGTCTTCATTAGGCTGGCCGCTTCTGAGTTGCGGTTCTCGACATCAGAGAAAAGCAACAAAACCCCTGCACTTACTATCTTACTTTCTGCCGCCGCATCCTTTTTCGCTGTTTCGGCCCTCCTCTTGGCCGCATTTATTCTGTGGAAACGTGGAAGACTTTTGAGGAGAAACGTGGAAGAGGAGGTGCCATTGTCGCTCAAAAAGTTCAGTTACAAAGAGCTGCGAATTGCAACAGAGAATTTCAAGCATAAGCTGGGTAGAGGAGCATTCGGCTCTGTGTACAAAGGAACTCTGCCAGACAAAACGCCTATTGCTGTTAAAAGATTAGAGGGTTCTACGCAAGCAGAAAAACAGTTCCGTACGGAAATAATCACCACGGGCAGAATACAGCACGTGAATTTGGTCAGGCTGTGTGGATTCTGCGTAGAAAATTCACAAAGGTTATTGGTGTATGCCTATATGCCCAATGGCTCCCTAAACTCCTTCCTCTTCTCTCAGTCGGAAGACGCAGAGAAGGTGTTGGACTGGAAGACCCGGTTTGAGATCGCACGGGGCACTGCACGAGGATTAGTTTACCTGCACGAGGAATGCAGAGATCGCATTATTCACTGCGATATTAAGCCTGAAAATATTCTCCTGGACAGCGACTTCAGCCCAAAGGTGGCAGATTTTGGGCTAGCGAAGCTGGTGGGTAGAGATTTCAGCCGCGTACTGACGACCACAAGAGGAACTCGTGGGTATGTGGCTCCCGAGTGGATCTCCGGCCTTCCAATCACTCCTAAGGCAGACGTATACAGTTATGGAATGACGTTGATGGAAATTATATCCGGTCGAAGAAATCTGGATTTAAATGTGGAGGAAAGTAGGTTGTACTTTCCTACCTGGGCTTCATCTCAAATTAGTAGGGGAAACATACTGGGCGTTGTGGATAAAATGATAGCAAGTGAGGCAAATATTGAAGAGGTGAGAAGAGCCGCTGTGGTGGCCAGGCTGTGCATTCAAGACGATGAAAATCGAAGGCCAAGCATGAGTGAAGTGACGAAGATTTTAGAAGGAACGATGGAGGTGGAGGCTCCTGTGCCACAAATTTCGACGACAACGACAATTACAGTCTGACAACAATTGCCGTCAACATCCCTCCACATAAGTGGTTCCTTACATGCAAAACAAAACAGTAGCCATTGGGACAGAGTTCATAAATGAGTATGTATTAATAGTTGTAAGGGTATTTGTCATAGCTTAATCCATCATTATAATGTATTTTCATTATTGTTTAAATATAAAAATATTAATAAATATTTTGAAAATATTCATCATGATTTCTATTAATAATAATTGTGAGGGTATTTGTTATAATTTGATCCATCAATAGAATACATTATCATTATTGTTTGAATATAGAAATATCAATAAATTATTTAAAAAGTATAAATCATAATTTATCTTAACACATATCATTAAAACATAAAAATACGTACAAATAATCATTATCTCATTAGAAATATAAATAATTGTCATTGTATAATTTTTTTTTATTTGACTGTGTATGTTTTTTCCTTTCTTGACATTTCTAATCCAATTCATGATCCATCATCAAGAGAGAAATACAAGAGAAGACAAGGATTTCTCGTCTCTTATCTTGCTCTCTTGATGATGGATCATGATGTTTGATCTGAAATGTTGAGAAATAAAAAAATTACATAGGCAAATCAATGAGATTTATACAATAACATTATGGAATGTGGAAATCATATATCTAAAATAAGTAGTAGTCAAAATAGAGTTTGTATAGGAGCTAAGTCAATCTAATTTTTTCCTAATAGACATTACATATAAAAATATTATAGAGTTGTCCTTACATTTAATAGTTTGACATTATGCAAACTTGTAGCTCTTTTGTCAAAAGACATACAATATGATTGCTATATTAATTACATATTTGGTAAATAAAAATAGACACAAGCTTACAATTTCTCATCCTAAACAAAATAGAAAAAAGATATAATGTATAACTTCTAGTAAAAATAAACACAACTATCAATTCTTTTTCTCCCAAATAATGTGCAATGAATGTCCATACCACCAAATATTAAAACAACTGTTAGAAAAAAAATAGTAAGGCTCACCATTTGATACATAATTATATTGGTAGATTTCAAATATTATAATTCTATTTTATTAAAACCCAAATTTCAAAATGAACTTAATTTCTTTTGAATGTTCACTATAATAGGTATAATAGTTCTATGATGAGATTCTAAAATTAGTTATTATGTTGGTAAGACTATTTTTTACTAGTTAGTCATGCTCTAGGGAAGATGGCTTGTAAACTTTAATATCTTTCAAATCTCACCCCAATAAAATATCTAGATAATAATAGACTATAGAAGCTTTAATTATTTATGTTATTTATTTTGTTTCAAAACTTGCATGCAAATTAAATGTGTGCAATATCAATGATTCCACTCTAGATAGAAACAAAAACTATCTCTTTTAGGAGTCTTAATATCACTACATTACCTCTTTAAAGTACCCTCTTACACAATTATGAAAATTCTAAATATTAAAGTTGAAAATCCTTTTGGAATAATTTATGTGTTATTGTTTATAATTTATAACTATTTAAAGTAATGCTGCAATGGATTCGAGATGCACCTTTTGGCATTGGGTGAGCAAAATCCCAAAATTTAACAAGATCTATAGGGGGCTTTCATGTATGTGCATCATATAATTAAAAGCTAAGATTATCAACAAGATCCAAAATATAAACATTCATATATTTTAGTAGGATCTATTTAGATTTATCAAAGGCCTTGTAGGCACAAAATTGTCTCTACTTCTCATAATAACTATGTAATAATAGGTAGGTAACTTATTTTGGTGTTTTCCAAGTAGGGTTTTTATTATCTTTTACTTATAAAGATTGTAAAATTTCCCTCCCATCGATAATCATCTACATTTTTTATCAATTTTCTTGAAGCTTATATAGATTGGCACATATTAAAAATAGTCATTCTTCCTTAGTAACCATGGAGAAAAGAAACATGGTCAAATATTTGTTTAATTAATTTTACTCTTCTCATTTATTCTTTTTTCTCAAGATCGAGTTCTATGAAAGAGAACATGATAAATTTTCAAAAATACTTTGTCAAGCTTGTGAACAAGAAGTTGAGGATAAGGAGGTAAAGCATAACAAGTGTTTCATGAGAGTATTTGTTAGCCCCCAATTTTTTTAATATTTTTTTTATAGTTTAAATTTATTAATGTGTCTTTGCTATATTTTGGTTCACTCTTCTAAAGGAAATATATTTTTTTATGAAGAAAAGTATTTTTAAATACATGTATAGAAGCCAAAGAACTTTATAAAGTGAAATGAAGAGAACAAGGGTGTGGAGGTGATGATGAAATAAAAGGGGACCATCAAAATGTACCACCTAAAATGTACCTCCTCCCTAATTTGATTAGAAACAAAGATCTCCCAAGGATAGAATTGACTTTCAACCTTGAGATGAGTCAACCCTATTCGGAGGATTTGTTGTTTTCTTATGACAAAATGGTCGAAATGCACTTTTGGGAGATAAAATAAAATGCCTTCACAAACTAAATTTGTGACCTAAAACTTGAATTGCAGAGTATTATGATAGCACAAACAAAAATAGAAACTTTCAAGTAGATTTGAGAAGGGCGGAATGGTAAGAACCTAGCTCCAAAAGTAGGTTTTGAACACTATTGAAGGATAGATTCACCCTAGGGCGAATGGGTCTCTATAAGGGGGGTCCAAAAGATGATTTAAATAGTCCCTAGACTCTGGATCAAGGATTTTGATTTCTCCAAATTCCAGTGTTGGAAAGTTGGAAACAAAATTTTTAGGTGAGTTTCTATGGCTTGACAACTTTGCAAAATTTCTCTTTTGATCCAATTTCAATCCTTCTTCACATACAAATCTGCACATACAAAGAGAAAATAAAAATGTGTTTTTGGGTGAATAGGGGTTTGCCTTAGTCAAACCGTCATTTGGTAATTAAACCTTGGTGATGAAATAATAAAAAAAATGTTAAGAATTTGATGAATGAATAATGCTATGTCACAACTCACCAAACCCTTAATGTCTACCCTTAGAGGAATAAATTCTAGCACATCTCTCTAAGGAGCTTGATATTGCATGAATTGGCTTGAATGATTACTTGATTTGATGCTTGAATGCTTGAAACCTACATCACAATGTTAGCTCCAAAACATGAAATGAACACACATGAGCCTTGGCACACTGATATGATCTTAATTGTTGTTGTAGATAACTGATAGATTTTCTCTTCAATGCTCTTAACAATATTTTTTCTCTTGTGAACTCTTGATTATACATGTTAAGTTTGAATTGATAAAATAACTATGTATTTATAGGTGTTTATCTAGTTTCTAGGAAAATTAGATTCCACAATCCGACATTTCAAACTTGAATTTGAATCATTAAAATTCCACCAAAAATATATTAAAGATAGGGTCCTAGCACTTAAGGAGGACCTATTCACCCTTGAGAGAATGGGTCTTGGGACCTAAATCTAGGACACACAATTTCCAAGGTGTTTAAATTAATGATGGCAATTGTTTACTGTAGGTTTCCCTTTTAGAAAGTGAGAATAATAAGGCTTAGGAATGCATAATTTAGGAAATAATGTCCAATTGATTAAGGGAATGTAAACATAGTGTGAAAATTTAAAGGAGTATAGTTTTCAACACTAAATTTAGCCCCCACTTTAGTGAGAGTATAAGCCCACACTCAAATTCACACTAAAGTAGACAAATAATTCAAGAGAGGTCATTAGGTGAAAGAGAGCCATTCAAAAAAAGTTAACTTCTAGGGTGAAAAACCCTAGGAGCTCATTGGGGAATCCTCTTTTCCTTCTTACATATGTTTTTGGTGGTTCACTTTTTAATAAAAAAATATTACATTGTTATGATTGATCAAATGGGCTCCACTTTGCAATATATGCATACACTATGCAAATGACACATATTCATTTCATTATGCATCCAATTCTCATTTACAATCTTTTATAGTACCTAATACTAGCACTCACTTAGTTGTTGTTGCGATTGGGTATAAAATGGGTTGTCCTTAGAGAAATTTAGTGTTCTATACAAAATTATTGAACTCTACTTATCAATGTTTCCACAAAAACAATAAGATGCTTGGCCTTTTCAAATGATTACCCCTATTCTAAAGAAGCAGCAGGAGCAAAGTATTGTCCAAGGAGAGAAGAAAGAAAGAAATATAGAAATAAAATAATTATAATAATCAATAGAGTTGGTCAATATAGGGGTTTTTGTTCCACTGTGATTAAACATTTTTCACAAACAAAAGGAGCATGAAATTTGGTTTTTCAAAAAGACATTGCACTTTTTTTTAAATACCTCTTTGACATGCTACAAAAGATACATCCTTCTTTCAAAGGCATATTTATGAGTGAAAATATTGACCATATTTCACCTTTGTGGGGAATGCCAAAAAGATTTCCATCTGCTCAAGTGTATGAAGAAGGCTGATATTTCTCCTGATAGACATGCCTATGATCTAATAATTGACACTTCTCCCAAGCACAACCACCTAGAACATGCAGTGAAGGCATTCGAGAGAATGATGGTAGAGGGAATTGAGACAAATGACATCACATGGAATACCCACATAGATTGTCAGTGTAGGGTTGGCCAACATGAGCATGCAATGCACATATTTTAGGTCATGTAGGAACATGGGTGCTCTCTTGGTGCAATAGGGATAGTGGGAACAAATCAAATCCACTCTCAGTAAAATTAAAAGTGAGGTTTTTCTACCTAAAATTCTTCACTTTAACATGCTCCATGAATTCTGAAGAAATTCAAATGTGTTGCACTAAAAGTGAAAATGGAAAATAAAAGAAACTCTACTCAGGAATCACCATGGCTACTATGGCCATTGTTGGGCTACTCACAACTTCAATGGTCTATGATCGCTTTTTCTCCTCATTCATAATGCTATTGTCTATCAACACCACCATTTCCCTCTTTAACTTGGCCTTACAGGGACTATAGACTGACATACCTGGCCCCTGTTTTGGCCTTTTCAGGGCACCACATTTGTTGACAAGTGAAAATGAAGTAGCAACAATGGATGAGCTCAGTGATAGTGAAGGTATCAAAATTAAATTAAGCTCTTGAATGGTGATTTATAGATCCTTAACACATAAAAGTGTAGAGTTAATTGGAGGACACAAAAAATTTCTTGATTCAAATTCATTGAAAATGCATCAATGGATTGCTGAAATGCGAGCTTTGGAACACAGTATAGACAACCATCAAAAGATGATTGGTTATATGGACAACCATCAATAAGCATGTATGGAAAATGTGGAAGAATAGATGAGGCACGTGAACTGTTCTGTAGATGCCATGTCTAACTACCATGAGCCAAGTGTCTGCCTTTTTTGTTTGCTTATTTTTAAATATAGAAATTCTTCATTTCCCCCCCAAAAAAAAACTAAAATACAATGGCACACAGTTTTGATTGGCTTGTATAGTCATTATGCCCCATTATGTTTATATTACATGGTGATAATTATCATGTGTCTAAGATGTTTACCTGAAGTTTGGAAGTTTGAAAGGTTGTTGGAAGAGGCTTGGAAGAGGCTTGATACAACACTGGGAAATTCGGTTCAAGGATGATTATTACTGTTGATTTTGTTGCAAGATGAAAGACTTGGTGGTCAAAAGAGGTATTGAGAAGTAGATGATTGAGAACTATAATAGCTGAAAAAATTCTCCCTAGACTCTAAGTTATGTTTTGATGCTTTGCACTGTCATAGGATGTATCCGTTACATGGATTATTTAGTAGATAGTTGGGAAAATATTTCTCATGCCA
This sequence comes from Sequoiadendron giganteum, assembly GCA_007115665.2. Taxonomy (NCBI): domain Eukaryota; kingdom Viridiplantae; phylum Streptophyta; class Pinopsida; order Cupressales; family Cupressaceae; genus Sequoiadendron; species Sequoiadendron giganteum. The sequence goes on along the minus strand of CM021101.1, from coordinate 121,442,731 downwards.
CAGTTTCAAGAAACATCTAATAAGTAATTTGATAAGATGAAAACATTAGCTCCCTGTCTTATAGGCAGGATTAAAAATAAATTCTTTAAATAAAGGTAAATAATGAATAGAAACTTATGTTTAGTTCTTTGATTATTAAGTACAATGTAAATTATAATCCTAACTAAAATATTAATATATAAATACTATTTATGAATATATATTCTATTATTTATATATTGTATAACATAATATATAAATATGATAAATAATACATAAATGATATACATTATAATAATCATGATTATATTTTATCTTTAAGGTGTATTATAAGAGTTAATCTCATTATACTGGTTCGTACTATGTTAATTGCTAACTTTGTGAAGGATAGAAATTCTTCTTTCAAAATTTGTAAATCTAACTATAATACAATAGTCAAGTTAAGAATTGACTTAGAAAGTGAACTAAAAAAATGAATTCAATGGATATGGGTGTGCTTTGGAAGACCCATTGCAAGTGAGATTTTGATGAAAAGAAGAAGCTAGAATCAAAATTTTAAAATTGAACAAGACAAAAGATTCAATGACATTGATAAGGAGGTGGATATTGTTTTTGATCCAATTCCTAAACAACACAGTGTTAGAAAGTTGAGTCTTAGACATTCGAGGAAACATACCACCGCATGTTCTTTGAGATTTTTAGCACTTGGTCTTTTGGTGATTATTTTAAATGTTAAGCTATTGGGTGGACTTGGGAATTATTAATACAGATTGCAATAAAGACAAACTTGAACAAAAAATGATTATGACAAATCAAGTCACACAAATCAAACTAAATATAATTATATTTATTATTGTTTAAATATTATATATTATATTCTATAATAACAATTATTACACTTAAACTAAAACTTATTTTATTTATTTATTTATAAATTTTGATTTAATAAAAATTAAACTAACATATAATTATAATAATATTATATAATACACATTAAATTAAAATAAATTACTATATTTTTATAATAATTAATATATTTTGATATAGTATAAATTATATTACAATACAATATTTGATTAATATAATATATATCTAATATAATATGTAAATTGAATCATATATATTAAAAAAAATTCCCCACATTAAAGAGAAATCTTCTCTTCAAAAGAACAAGTTTTATGGTCATCGCTTTCCTAAGAGTTACTTTGATCAAGACACCGATGAACTGGAATTTAGCATACTAAAAACTATGAACATTTCATCTCATTACAAAAATAGGATCCATTCTACCATCACAAAATTGTATTAGTATCAAGTTAAAATGTACTATACAACATAGCTTACCATTGTTTTTTTTGGTAAAATTAATTTTTTGGGTAAGAAGTAATGAAGCTTTATAACATGCAACCTAGACTACTTGGAGACAAATAACAAAATCCACATTGTCAACTTCAATCTAATTCCATGGGAAAAAAATGTTTAGTAGAATTTCCTAAAAATGTGTTGTCATGGCTTTCTACGATCATAGAATATGCACAAAATAGATTTATTCAAAAGTCCTTGGAAACTTTCAAGAAAATGCAATCATCATGTACAAAATCAGTCTCAAAGACCTTTGCCTACGTTCTCCTTAATTGATGAAAGGGAAAAAAATTTATATGTTATAGATGCAATTTTAACTATTGATCTCTTCTTTGAATATCGATTTCCCCTCTCTTATGTGTGTGTCTCTCTATCTCCCTCTTTCCTCTCTTTTTCAAGTTCTTTCTCTTTGTTCTTTATGTCTCTATTTTTTCTCTATCTTACCCCTCTCTCTCTTTGTCATGCTCTTCCCCTTCTATCTCCCACTCTTTCTATCCCTATCTCTCCCTCTCTACTACAAACATAACATTAGTCTATTGGTAATGGAGCATGATTATCTTTGTCATTCAAAGGTTTTGTTTCAATTCTATTTGGATCCTTGTAAGAGGATGCATAGTTGATTAAAACTATCACTTCTCCATTAAGATCTTTGTTCCACAAACATCATCATTTGCTAAATGACCTACCAATTGACTTCACATACTACATGACTTGCAATTATATATGGTATGGAGAATGCTGTGTAAACGGTGCCTATACCAACGTGTCCGTCTCTCGTCGGGCACAAAAGACTTCTTACCCAAAAGACTTGATTACATTTAGTCGTCTACACTAATCATAAACGCGTAAATGGCGAAAGAACGGAGTGCTGTCGGTGCGCTGTCAAATCTTTTCTTTATTTGATTCCCCGTAGAAGAAGAACGGGGGAGTGACGAAACAGCGGAGTGAGATCTGTGGGCTGTCAAATCTTTTCTTTGTTTGTTTCTCCGTACTTCTCCGGTAAGTGCGGTGGCTTCTAGAAATACGTATACTTTTTATGTTTTACAGTGGGAGAAGGTTATGGAAATTATTTTATTATAATCCTTTTATCCTAAAAATGTAAGTTAATAAGACTGGTAAAATGAGTTTTTCAAATTAAAATATATATATAAGTTTTTAGTCTTCTGTATACTCATTTCTATTGAAGAGAAAGGAATAAAGTTTTGATTTATTTGGACCGTACTGATTCTAGAATTTACTCAGGCGCACTAATCTCTCAGACTTGGACGTTTGGAATTTTTCGCTCAAAGCAGTCAAATTTCTTTATTCATTTACGCGGGATTGACGGAACTACTTCGGCCATGTCATTCATTGCCTAGTCTGATTATTTTCTCTTTAAATTCGAAAATATACCACTAACATGGGATCATCTGCGCACTAGTTGAAAGCAATTGTTGAAAAAAGATACAAACGCTATGGTTACTGAAATGGCGCTGAAGTATTTGTTGCTAGCAATTACTATGAGTTTTGCAGCGCATTATTGCAGTTCACTAGAAGTGGATGGTGGAGATACGCTCCAATTGGGGGCTTCGCTCACTGGAAATCAGACACTAATTTCAAAGAATGGCACGTTTGCATTGGGATTTTTCAGTCTGGGAGAAACGAATAATTGGTATCTTGGCATCTGGTATGCACCAATCTCTCAAAAGGCCATTGTTTGGGTGGCTAACAGAGACAATCCTATCAGAAACAAGCCCGGTGTTCTGAAATTTTCGAGCGACGGTCATCTCATATTGTTTGATGGAAAGGGCCAGTCCGTTTGGTCGACTGATATTGGCCAGAGAGGATCGCGAGCTGTGATGATGGACTCTGGTAATTTCATTATGCTGGACGCCCACAACGAGTCTGTGACTGTTTGGGAGAGTTTTGCGCATCCGACAGATACATGGTTGCCTGGCATGAAGATGTGGAAAGGCATGACGCTAACTTCGTGGAAGAGTTCTGTGGATCCTGGAAGTGGGCTCTTCTCTTTCCGAATGGATATGTCTCCAGGGAAGACGCAGATGATGATGTTCTTTAACAACACCGTTCCATATTGGTCCAGTGGGGAATGCATCGGACACAATTATTTTACTAAGGTTCCCGAATTGGAAGGTCAGAAGAAAGTTCAAGCGTCCTGCGTGAAGCTTTCTCCTTCAAGAATATACATTAATTTTGGCTTAAATCCGATAGATTACACCCTAACAGGGCGATTCCTGTTAGATGAGAACGGCGAATTTGAACTTTACTTCTGGATGGATGATGGTAGATGGAGTCTGAGGTGGTCGACATACCGAGGTCAATGCAGTGACTATGAAATCTGCGGAGCGTATGGACTCTGCAATGCTAATGATGTGTGTAGTTGTGTCGAGGGCTTCACCCCCAAGCATCACACTCAAGGTTGGTGGTCAAGCGGTTGTGCTCGGCGAAGACCCCTGAAATGCTCTGTCACAGAGGGCACCACCGACAGCTTCTTGGAAGCCAAGAACCAATACTTGTCTGAAAAAGAAGCTGTCTTATACAACAACGAGCCAACACAAGAAGGTTGTCGGACTGCTTGTCTCAACAATTGCTCCTGCACAGCCTTTGCTTTTGCTATATCTGATCCACCCGTTTGTAGATTGTGGTTTGGGGATTTATTCGGAATGCGCGTTTCATCCGAGGGCCAATCCGTTTTCATCAGGCTAGCTGCTTCTGAGTTGCGGCACTCGACATCAAAGCGAAGGATCAAAGCCCCTGCACTTAATATTTTACTTTCTGCAGCCGCAGCTTTTTGTGCTGTTTCAGCTCTCCTGTTGGCCGCATTTATTCTGTGGAAACGTCGAAGACTGTCGAAGAAAAATGTGGAAGAGGAGGTGCCATTGTCGCTCAAAAAGTTCAGTTACAAAGAGCTGCAAATTGCAACGGAGAATTTCAAGCATAAGCTGGGTAGTGGAGCATTTGGCTCTGTGTTCAAAGGAACTCTGCCAGACAACACGCCTGTTGCGGTTAAAAGATTAGAGGGTTTGACTCAAGCAGAAAAACAATTTCGTGCGGAAATAATCACCACTGGCAGAATACAGCATGTGAATTTGGTCAGGCTGTGGGGATTCTGCGTAGAACATTCACAAAGGCTGCTGGTGTATGCGTACATGCCCAACGGCTCGCTAAACTCCTTCCTCTTCTCTAAGCCGGAAGACGAAGCGAAGGTGTTGGACTGGAAGACCCGGTTTCAAATCGCACTGGGTACTGCACGAGGATTAGTTTATCTCCATGAGGAATGCAGGGATCGCATCATTCACTGCGATATAAAGCCTGAAAACATTCTCCTGGACAACGACTTCAGCCCAATGGTGGCAGATTTTGGGCTAGCGAAGCTGGTAGGTAGAGATTTCAGCCGCGTACTGACCTCCGCAAGAGGAACTCGTGGGTACCTGGCTCCAGAGTGGATCTCCGGCCTTCCTATCACTCCCAAGGTGGACGTGTACAGTTTTGGCATGACGTTGTGGGAAATTATATCTGGTCGAAGAAATCTGGACATGAATTTTGAGAGCAGGTTCTATTTTCCTACCTGGGCATCATCTCAGATTCACAGAGGAAACATAATAGGCGTTTTGGAAGCAAGGATAGCGAGCAAGGCCAATATCGAAGAAGTTAGAAGAGCCGCTGTGGTGGCTGGGCTGTGCATCCAAGGCGATGAGAATGAGAGGCCAAGCATGAGTGAAGTGGTGAAGATATTGGAAGGCACGATGGAGGCTCCTGCGCCACAAATTCCAAAGTTTCTACAGATGCTAGTAGATCAGGTAGACGACGACAACGATAGCTGCGCTCAACGTACTTCCATATCAAGTGCTTCCACACCCGCAATACAGTAGTCGGTTTTAAGCGAAACGTTTATGATAGATATAGGAGGCATTTGTTGCCATGTTTTCTAATTAGGGGGAATCTCATCTTTATGTAGGAGTACGACAAAATAGAGGTAGATAAATATTTATCTTTTATTTTTCATATACGGACATTAAAAATTTGTGTGCACAAAATTTACAGTTAGTCAAACGTATTTTATTTCTTGTCGAGTACTTGTCGTTAGGTACCTAGTACTATTGGAATGAGTTTTGTTAGAGCTTTGTTAATCGATTATTAATCAATAAATAAAATCAATCAATTATATATCAGTATTTTAAATTTTATTAGGAAGAATTTATTTTTTCTAAATCTAATATGTATTTTTTAAGAAATTATAAATTTTCAAAAATATTTTTCATCAATATTATTAGCTCAGCTACTTTGAGTGTTATTGGCGGATTTCTTGTAGTAGCGCAAAAATAGGCCCACTAGTTGGTTGATTTCAAACGTCAGCAACCCATGAAAGAAAAGCCTTTTTTGTAGGGATAAGTATGTGTTGCAGTGAAAGTCTTTTGCAATGTCAATAAAAACAGGTTTTTTTATTTAAATCACACAATTTCATGTTTTTTCCTTTAAATCCATAGAAGTAAGAGAAATACAATAAATAAATAACTTATAGCATCTACCGTGTTGATTTCGCACTCTTATAGACAAGATTTATTGAGTTTCTTGTCTATTTATTCTTGTTTCCCATTTGCACCAAGGTAAAATGTTCAAAGTCTTTTGCATTTCAAGGCTTTTGGTGGTTGATTATATTTATTATCTTTTTCTCTTGCCTCTAAAATACAACAAGAAATAGTGCACATTATTGCAATATAAGAGATTACACTTCGTTGTAAAACCAAGTGTAATGGAATTCATCTCATCTTTTATGTGAATGGCTACAACAAAATTAGTGTATCTAAATAGAGATTCTTGATTGAAACTCAATGCCACACTCCCTTTAAATGAACCATGATCTCATTTACAATATTTGTCAAATCTTTAGCTAACTATTTTGTAAATCTACTTTCGAAGTATGTCAAATTTGGGCAATTTTCTTTTCTATTAATTGAAACATATCTTTCTCAAAAAAATATTTATGTGAAAAAATCACAAGGAACTTTCCTAGTTCATCCAACAAACAGTTCTAGGTTTATCGTTGGTAAAGCATTTATATTAAAGGAAAATTCCAACAACTGCAAATAACCCTCTAACTAGTCTTGCTTCAAAGAAATGCAACTTACCATTTAATTTACTCATTTTATCTTTAGAAGTATTTTCTATGTGGAATGCTATAGTAAAGTTACCTTGATTCTGAAGTACTTTTAGCATGATTTCTACATCTATCCTCAGATTTCATAAGGCTACAACTTCCCCTAACTCTAGAATAGAATAAAAGATTTTTAATGTCCACAAGGCTGAAGTAGCCTATGGAATAGCATTCTATGACTAGATAAACTGGAAATTTTTTTCTCGTTCTTGGCCTATAAATCATTTCTTCACTTTAAAAAAAATAAATTCAATATGGTATATCTTGGTTTCCTTTAAAATGATGTTAAACCCTAGTTGTGTAATTACTATTTACTATTACTATTTAGGATAAAATATGATTGTTAATGTAAATTCTAGAGATGAATAAATTATGCGTGTACCTTGTTATCAATATGAATGTTATCTCATTTGATGATTGCCTCATTTGATGTTATCTTAGTTGATGTTATTCATGGTTAAATACTGCATATATGTGAATGAAAGATTATTGAATTATTATTCTAACTTTGGAGATGTGTTATATATATTGCATATGTTGTGAATAGTTGACTGCCATAGGCATGTGTTAATGGTTACAGGTAAATGTTCATTTCTCCAGGGTGAGGCGAAATATCAATCGAGAGAAGATCTTGGTTGGGTAACCAGTAAAAGTAAACTATCTGATCATATACACACACCACATTAGAAAGATTCAGTTGAGTCAGTTTGTGGGTAAATAGGTAAGTCATCCTTATCTGATAAGGTCTGCATTTGAGAGTCTTGTTTACTTTTGCATTCATTAATGGGTGATGTTTATCTATGTAAGCCTTGAGTCCTTTCTTATAACATTGTGTTGATTGTGCTTGGGTTGAGTCTTTGGGCTTTACAAATGGTTACCTATACACCATTTCATATGAATGTAAAACGTTGCATGTATATGGGCATATATACATATACTTAAACCCGTGTATGAGATCATTAGCAAATGCACATGTATGTAAGTAGAAATACTCATAGAGGTACATACATGGGGAAACAACTATATATATATATATATGTGTGTGTGTGTGTGTGTGTGTGAATATAGTCAAGAGGTCATAATCAATCAAACATCGAATGGTTTACTTGACTATCATCTTTCCATATAATAAATATGCTTGTATATATACACACAAATACACTTGCAAGAGTTCACGCTTATTGAAAAAGAATACATATGTACAAATTATATAAGTATATGTGTATAAATATACACATGTATTATTATTCCATGTAATATGATAAAAGAGTTATACATTCAATTATGGAATGAGTATATATTATGAGGGTAGTTACATATTTGTATAGTCGATAAGGTTACTACTATAATGTGAATGATTACTCATTTGAATTCATTTGAATATCAAATATAAACGTATTTGATTATCATGAGTTATATATATAATATATATTTAAATATATATGCATATGCATATATACATATATATATGTAATAGTGTTAAAGCTATTTATGGACATATATATATGTAGTTGTATATATATATATATATATATATATATATATATCATTATATTATATGATAATTATATAGAAGTCAAATTATAAGAATGAGCAATGCCAAGTAAATATATATATGTAATTTACATATTGGTTGATTATTGATATATGATAAAACGATTATCAATAGCAAATGCTTGGGGTCAATTTATTGCTAAAACATAGACTGATTATTTATGACATATATAAGCATTTAAAATAGTCCAAATAGATCTCACATTGGTCATAAACAAAGGGTGCACTATACAAAATTGATAATGTAGAAAATATGTCAATATTGAGAGGATGTTGGAAAATCTTAGGATAAGCTCAAACTCATTAAGCGGGGATAAAAGCCACATATTATGTATGATGGTAGTTGTGCATGAACTATAAATAATATTCCAAGAAATATGCATTTCTTATGCCAGCATATGAATTAGCAGTGATGGTGTGACTTCACGCCTACAGTGGATTGGGAATAGAGGTCGATGTTGACCATGTTTATGGAAGCCAATTTGAAATATTTTGACTGCTAGTGTAAACCAATTATCATTGTGATTAACACGTGATATATGGCATGGATTTGCATTTGGTATTGCTGGTTGTATAACCCTTGACTTGGTCGACATGGTTAATGAGACCTTGCTTGACTTTGTCTCATGTATTGACCAATTAATGTCGATTCACTTACCATTTGGATCGATTGAAGTCTTTTGTCATATTATGTATGTTGATTAAGTTTGATGGCACCAATAGGGAAGTAAAAAGAGTAGAAGATGGAATCATCTTTGAGTTTGTTTTTCTATAGATTTCTTCTCATTTAAACAATTCGAATTCTCCATATGTATTTTGATTTAGTCTTTGAATTGCTATCAAGGAAACTAGCCAATCTATAGGAGGTAGTGTTGAGTCTAAGATTAGATGATCACCACCTTAATGCTAAGATGCTTTGCATGAATCTTCTTGTCATTTTACATGCCTAAACCATAGGCTTTGTGGTTGCTTGGATGCTCTATAAATAGCTGAAATATTTCATTGTGAGGGATGCATTCTTTACAAGAGATATGCATCTTTTATAATTCATAAATCTATATTTTTCCATCCATACTTTGCTTTGCATTGAGAGAGAAAGAAAGTGATTTTTACTTACTTTGTGAGGGAGAGATATTTAAGAGTAAACTATCAACTTGAGTGAGAGAGTTTTCAATTGTGACATTCTTGAGAAGCTGGTTTCAAGCTAATTGTTGTTGGGAAAGGGTTGCATTGCTATCTATATTTTGGATAAAGCAATAAAAGGCATGGGGATCTCGTCTTCTATGTTATATTACTTTTGAATGGCATTTTTTCATTCATGGATGAGATGTATTTCTAGTATATGCATTATAACATTTAGACTATTTTGGAAAGGAAAGTGAAGTTATTAGGTTGCTTTCATGATGTGTTTTTATGTACTCCATAGTAGGAGATGGGTGTTTATCATAGGTATTATATACTAGGTATGATTGAACATGAAAGCACATAAGGTTCATATATCTAAGTTCTCTATTTAACTAGGAAAGCTTAAGTTTTACTCCTAGGAGAGGTCATCTAGTATGGGAGAGAATTTTATAAAATTACAAGTAGGGTTATCGAAGTATGTAGGTTATCTTTCGAATGATGGACTATCCATAGAATGAAATACCTAACTTTTTTACTTACTAGTTAAGTAGGTTTATTCCAAGCAAATTAATATGTTTTAGGTTATTTGGGATGATGGACTATCCATTGAAGGAAATACCTATGCACATAGCTTAAGATAGCCTTAAGTCAAATTGGCCCTAAGTAGTGTATGTGATAGATGACCTCATTCAAAGTACTAAATGATAACTCTTTGATCAAAGTAGTGTGAATGTCTAAGAATCCACTCTAGATTGTGTGACTCCACTCTAGATTGTATGAATACTGAGACTAACACGTTCAATTCACCGTGATCCAATAATACATGCTAGATAGAGATTGTAGGGTTACAAGTTCTATTTATCTAGGACACAACACTATGCTCAGTTGGTTTTCGTTATCGGTTTCTCTACCAATCTTTATTTTCCTCGAAGGGGAGGGCCATCTATCAAATGATAGATGTGCAGAGGACCGCATTATGAGTGTGATTGGAAAAAAAAATCCAGATTGATGCTTCTCCTCCACAACAGGTGACAGAAGAACCAAGATTTGAAAGGAAGGATCCTAGACCATTTTACAACTATTTGTTCCAAATCTCATTGGAGCTATGTAGGTAAATGTATGTATTCTTTTTTTGATGTAACTTGTGAAGTTATTGTAATGAAATGGAATCTTTATTGTCACATGATATGGGATCTTGTTTGTATATCCTCAATAAAGAAAGAAATATTTTATTGCAATATCTTGTTACCTAATTTACTTACTTGCAAGGTGTAAATTTAGAAATTTTTACTGCATTAAGGGTTGGCATGTTACATGTGGTATTAGAGCTACCAGGTTCTGCACTAAAACCTATGATCTCATTATGAAACAATGTGCAAACCTTATCAGAAGATAATGGTTGAAAATTTATTTTGCCACAACGGCAAGAGAAAAGAACATAAGGAAGTGAAAAGAAAGATGAGTTTCCTAGTAACTTGTAAATTGGGACTAGCTAAGAGATGTCCCTAGAGTAGGAACTCCTAAACCAGCAACTTATGACATTACCTAGGATTGTTGAAGATTGTGCAATTAGGCTATGTAGAAAGGTTAGGTACAATAACCAATATATAACTTTATCCTAAGAAATAGTTGTATGACTCTAAGGAAGTGAGAATAAATTAGATAACCTTTATATAGTAGCAAACTATAGTTATAAAGAGTCAAGGATTCTTGGATTTAGTAAAATCACCTAATTATCTATGTGTATGCAATGTCACCATAGGTTAGATCAAAGTAGGAAGTCAATGAAGGAGGTATCCACAAGGTTGGAGAACTCTTGACATAAATCTAATTCTTGTAAAGGGATAATATCTTGCAAGAAAAGAGTTAGTACCTAGGAAAAGAGAAAAGACCAGATTGGTTAACAAGAAGTAATCAATAATGTGGGCATGGTTCCACCAACTAAAATCGATGATATTATTGGAGTTTTTATTAAAATGAGAAAAAGAGACCAAATAACTTTGGTGACTCTAAAAGGTTATGAGAGAATAAATTACCATGAAGTGGGCAAAGTCACATGGAAATGTGAGTGTGAGAAAGAAGCTTGAAAAGGTAAATTGTATTGATTTGACAAAGGTTTTGAAAGTACATAGATAGGTTGGAGTATAAGTAGAACTCACCCGTGTATCAAAGGAAAACAACATGTGTTTAGAAGTTCCAAAAAGAAATGGAATACAATATGCTAAGTTATGTGTCAAATCAATAGAAAATGTATAGGAACAATGCTCTAAGTTGAAAGGTATATCAACAAAAGAGTCTTGTGAGTATGGATAATCCTCCACCAAAAAGGATATTGGAAAGAGAATTGGATTAATAGAGCGCCTCTTAACTTGTTAAGTTGTTGTTTATTCATTAAATCTCTTATTAAAATGATCCAAAATATTGAATCTATGAGGTAGAAATCAATGATGAATCTAACTTTGGGAAAAGTATATTCAAAGTATGCCATTTAGGCAAGAAAAGGAAATAAAAATCCAACAAAAAGGAATGAAAAATCCTTTCAAAGAAGCAAGTATTGCTTTAAGTTCAACCTTGAGTAAATTGAAAGTTGTGAAAACACTAAGGGGGGGAGAAAAAGAGAGAATTGACTCGGATTAAGTACCCCAACCAACAAAAACCATAGATATGTTTTCAATTTGGAATAAATAATAACTTCTTCACAAGTCAAGATGTCAATTAAGTCATACATTTTATGACCACAAGGAAAAGGTAGTCGGATTTTTGGAGAAAGATAAATGGAAAGGTCAAGGATTACGATCTATTATCATCCCATATACCTTAAATTTATTTGGAAGATCAAACAATAATATTTAGATGAATTTTAAAAGGATAGGCAAATAATGTGATCATGATAGGGGAGATCATTGTCTATGGGATTGGTAGGGGAAGATCTAGGTTACTCATGAATTGAAAGAAATTTTCTCTATACTCCTATATATTTTATATGGGTAATTTAGATAATGATGTTATTTCTATACATAATTAGTAATACTACATATTATAAAATATATCCATGTTGTAAATCAACTTGACATTGAAACTTACTATGCTAAGAGACTTAGGGATGAAAAGGTTTAGCTATAAGCCATAGAGATCGAGTAAAAGATAAGGTAGGATGTGACATTATGTAAACCACATCAAAAATATCTTAATGAAAAGGATTATTTGATCATACTCTATACTTGAATGAAACCCTTGTTGGCATCAAGTTTTGTTAGTTGGCATTAGTTTTCCATTGATATCAACTCACGATATACAATGGTTTGTATGCAGCTATAGGAACATGCATAGCTACAAAAACCTCACTATTCGTAGCTATAGTAGTGTGCAAATCATGCGACGGGAAGATGACTGTAGAGCGACAAGAGCTTCATAGCGACATAACCTTAACTACTTCAAATCGAAGTTAACAATGGTCAATATTTAATATGCATAAAGATAAATTTTCTTCTTGGAATAATGTGAAAAGAATGGCTTGGAACACACATGGCAAAGCATATGTGGAAGTTTGGCTGATTAAATATTTTTATTAGCTGCTAGGGTTTATGTATCCATAGAGTTTAGTAGTGTGCAACTACAAGAGATTGGATTTACCTCTTTCATTGCTTCGATGTCATGAAAGAAAAAGGATAACATGCAAACTTGATGACTTCAAAGAATTTTTTTTGTTTGTCAACATATGAGGTATGGCGGTTTAACCATAAATCGATTCATATTAGATAGATGATTATCTCAGCTTGATGCATATCATATTTGCATTTATTAAGTATGGAAAGCTTCAGATTGTATAATCTTCATTCCTCAATCTTCTAGTTGCATTGGCGGTCAATATGATTCGACCCAAATCAAATTTTTGGTCATTTTTTTCTTGGCAGTGATGTATACTTCTGAAGCAGTGCTCAATGAAAATATTTTTGAATCATTTTATCTAGATTTCATACCTCTTGATGATACCCTAGAATAGATTTCTTATTTATTGTAGATTGGATGTTGAGATAAGATTTGTAAGCTATAGATTAAACTGGGCAAGTTGATGCAATAAGAAATTTGATACAAAAGTTTTTTTTATGGCTGTCAATTTAAATATGTATAGCAACATCAAATTTTTTAGTTTCTTAAGAAGAGAATTAAATACTTCTAGATGGAATAACTAGAAGAGAATAAGATTTAGGATTTGTTTAATGTTCTACAAAAATATAAAATTGAAAATTGTGAAAGAAGATTAGGGTAGTTGTAGAAGTTGTAATGAAAGAGATAAGTCGTCTTGAATATGTTGCTACAAGAATTTATCAAAAATCTGCAGAAACTGCTATAGGAAGGTCAGAAGGCTACTGACAAAAAGTTGCACTGTAAATCTTTATTTAAAGATTAGGGCTATGAAACTTTCTTGTGCTACAAGAGTAAGATATATATAGAATATATAGTTATTGATTGTTGTAAGTGTCGAACATAATGTTCTAACCTTTGAGAAGCGTGAGAGAGGGTACAAATGTGGAAAAAAGAGAGGAGATAACTCTGTAAAAAAAGAGTAGGCATTTTTGAGTGTTAAATGTCTTATTTCTACATAAGTGTGTGAAGGTATCTGATAAATTTTTGAAGAAACTTATTGTGTTGATGCAAAGGAGATCATAGAGTGTGTTGTGAGGATGAAAAATAATACTTGCAAAGGTAGTGAATGATTGAATACTAGAAGTTGTTTGAGGACAACAAGTTAACAAAAGTATTTCAAGTGAAAAATTCTATTTGAGTTACAAAACTTCATTTGTAACATGATATTTAAATTGTAATCGGAAATCTCTCATTGTATACTCATCTGAGTGGGTGCTCAGATTAGGGGTAGAACCTCCTTTGAGTTGGTGCTCATAAACTAGGAATTGGTGTTCCTTTGGGTTGGTGCCCATAAATTGTGAACATAGATCATTTTCATTGTGAGGCTGGATTGGAGCAGTAGCCTCCAACAACTATTCTCACTGAGGTTTTTTCCCATCTTTTTTTTTCCCTTGTATATCTTGTGTTGTGGGATGTATTTTGTGTGTTTGGTTTATATACCTTTCCTTTTCTTATGGTTTATGCTTTAAGTCTTTATTGTCATAGTGAGCTTAGGAAGTTAAAATTTGTTATCTACTGATTCATCCCCCCTCTTAGTGGTCTTTGTGTTCCTTCAATTTGTATCAGAGCCTTAGGTTCCCTATTAGAAAGCTTTCTCCAACTTGGGTAGATTATGATTTGTGAACACAATGTCTAAGCATGAATCCTCTTCTATGAAAGTACCCATGTTTGATGGCACTAACTATTCCTTCTGGAGTAGAAGAATGGAAGCCTACTTTTTCTCCCTAACTTGTGATGTGTGGTTGATTGTCAAAAATGGTTATAATGTTCCCCAAAATCCTCCAACTGACCCTAATGCTAAAAAGGAATATGAGTACAATGTCAAAACCAAGCATGCTATTCTTATTGGATTATCTGATACTATGTTCATCAAAGTTATGCATGACAAATCTAAAAACCAAACTTGGGATAAGCTACAAAAGTTTTATGAAGGTGATGAGAATGTGAAGAAAGGCAAGTTACAAAATCTTAGAGCTCAATTTGAAGGACTGAAGATGAGAGAAGATGAGAATATTGTTGATTACCTACTAAGATTAGATGAGATTGTTAATGTTGTAAGAGGACTTGGTGAAGAAATTGATGATAATGAAATTGTTAGGAAATTTCTAAGGTCATTAACAACAAGATATGATAATAAAATTTCTACCATAAAGGAAGCTAGAGACTTGAATAATTTCTCCATGGATGAATTATTTGGTTCATTATCAGCCTATGAAATGAGGACTATGAGTGTTGAACCTTCTAAGAGAGAATATTCCTTCAACTTAGTGAAGAAATAAAAAGAGCCAGCAACAAACATTGATCAAGAACTTGACAATGTTGAAGCAAATTTTGTGAAGAAACTAAAGAAAGGATCAAGCAAGTATAAAGAAAAGCTTCCCTTTAATTGTTTTAATTGTGGTAAGATTGGACATTTTTCTGCTAAGTGTCCTTATGAGAAGAATGAAGAAAACAATGAAGAAACTAATAAGTTCAAACCTAAGAATTTCTATAAATCAAAGAAGAAAAACCTTCGAAAGAAGAGAAGTCTTCTCACCATTGAAAGTGAAACATCAGATGATGAAAGCGATTTAGTTGAAGACTCTAGTGAAGATAAGAAAGAGATAAATCTCTTCATGGCTCAAGAAGTTCTTAATGACAAGAAGACTTAAAATAATGCTCAAACTAAAAATTCAAAAAAAGTTGATAGTGATGAGGAAGATGAAAATGATCTTGAGGTTAATCTTGAAGGAGAGCTGATTTCTGCTCTTAGTGAATTAAAGTGGTTGAAGAAAGAGCATACCCAATTCAAGAAAAGTGAATTAAAAGAAAAAGACCCATTAGAAAAGAGTATTGTCACTCTAAAGACACAGTTGGAAGAAACTCAAAGAATGAGTGAAGTTTTTAAATTAGAAGTTGATGCAAAGTAGAAAGAATGTTAAAGGTTCGAACAAGAGGTTGTAACTCTAAGAAAAGAGTTAGAAACTTGTCAAGAAGATCTAAAGTTGAGAATAAAAAATGTGAGAAACACTAATGCACTGAATGATATACTTGGTAAGTATAAAAAGAAAAAATATTATAGTGGTGTTGGCTATGAACATGGTGAGAGCTCCAATATGGGTGAAAAATATAAGAAGATTGTTTTCACAATTGCAACAAGTTTAAACGCTATTGCCCCAAGAGATAGTATTAATACTACCACAAGTGAGAACATTGTTGTTCCAAGAGATAGCATTGTTGCCCCAAAGAATAGCACTATTGTCTTACATGTTAATGCTACTGCCCTAAGGGTGAGAAGATCTACTACTACAATGGAAACAACTGGAAGTACTTTTTAGTATAATAATTGGCACACTCCTAAATTCCATGATTTTTTTTTTAGATGCAATGCTTATGGTCATAAGTTCATACAGTGCAAAATGTTGAGAAGAGCAGCTCAAAATTTCATGAGAAAAAATTATTTTGTACCCTTGAGAGATTTGGATATATTGTGTAACAATTGCAATAATCTAGGACATAGGAGTGCAGATTGTAAAAGTTTA
Source organism: Sequoiadendron giganteum (assembly GCA_007115665.2). Taxonomy (NCBI): domain Eukaryota; kingdom Viridiplantae; phylum Streptophyta; class Pinopsida; order Cupressales; family Cupressaceae; genus Sequoiadendron; species Sequoiadendron giganteum. The sequence goes on along the minus strand of CM021101.1, from coordinate 121,426,387 downwards.
AGTCAAACTAATAAAGGCTTCAAATTTCCTATGTTCAATGGGAATATATAATGCTACTATTGTCATAAATGTGGACACACTACAAAGTTTTTTAGAGCAAGATCTACTAAACATGAAAAAAATTATTTGGTGCCCCTAAGAACAAAGATGAACAGACAATAGCAACAAAGAAGAATGAAACCAAGCAAGAATGGAAAGAGGTGAGAAAAAAAAATCTCAATCAAGCATGTTATCACAAACAACATTACACACAGAGAAGAAAAATTTATGAGTGATAGATATTGGTTGCTGCAACCACATGGTTGGTGACAAGAACAAGTTCAAATAGTTAGAAGATTGGAATGGTGGTTCAATTAAGCTTGGAAATAACTCCTCAATCAAGATAAAAGATAAAGGAACCATAATAATTGATGGGAAACTACTCAAAAAGGATGTATACTATGTTGAAGGACTAAAACACAACTTACTTAGTCTTAGTCAAATGTGTGACAACGGTTATAAATTTTTATTTGATTCCAAAGGATGTGAAATCAGAAAAAAAAACAATGGGAGATTAGTTGTTGAAGGTAAAAGAACAGATGAAAATGTCTACAAGTTGTGAGAATATCATGAAGCTCAATGTATGATTGGACAAATGGATGATAGTTGGTTATGGAACAAGAGGTTAGGACACATAAATTTTGATAGTCTTGTCAAGGTTTAAGCTAAAAATGTTATGTGAGACATATGCCAAAGATAACTAAACCAACAAACACTATTTGTGATGAATGTCAAAAAGTGAAGCAAACTAAAGTGAGTTTCAAGACTAAAGAGTACTCAACCACAAGGCTAATTGAGTTAGTACATACAGATTTATGTGGTCCTACAAGAACAAGATCTTTAAATGGTGACGAATACTTTATGTTGTGGATTGATGACTACTCGAGGATAACTTGGGTAACTTTCATACAAGATAAGCCACAAGCATTTGAAAGGTTCAAGGTATTCATAAAAATGGTTGAGAAACAAAGTGGTTTCAAGTTGAAATGTTTAAGATCAGACCATGGTGGAGAATTTACATCAAATAAATTTGAAGACTATTGTGAACAACATGGGATTATAAGACAATATTCTACTACTCGAACACCTCAAAAAATGGATTTGTTGAGAGGAAGAATAGGAGTGTGAAAGAAATGGCAATAAATATTCTTAATGAATCAAACCTACCAGATGTTTATTGGAAAGAGGATGTTCATACAATAGTATACACACTAAATAGGGCCCAACTAAGAGTGCACAAAAAAAGGACACCTTATGAGCTATGGTATGGTAAGAAACCTTCTCTCAAATACTTCAAAGTTTTTGGTAACTTAAGTGTTTCATTAAGAAAGATGATGATGGGCTTGGTAGTTTTGATACAAGATGTGATGATGGGATATTCTTAGGATACTCAACTAAGAGTAAGGCATATAAGTGTTTCAAAAATTCCTCAAGAGAGTAGTTGAGTGTGTACATATGACAATAGATGAAGATTTACAGTAGTCAAAGCAAAAATAGAAAAATCAGATTGAATAACATCATGACGAAGGTGAAGAGCAATAAAAAAGTGAAGAAGATGTAGTTGGAAAAATTCCAAATAAACCCCCAAGCAAGTATGTTCAGAAGTACCACCCTAAAAATTAGATTATAGGAAGTAGAGATCTTGGCATACAAACTAGAAGAAGACATGCTGAAAATGATGATCAAGTCAACTTGTATCTTGTAATTGAAATAGAACCAAATAGTTACAATGAAGCCAACATGAATGAAGATTGGGTAAAGTCAATGCAAGAGGAGCTACAATAGATTGAAATAAATAAAACATGGGATTTAGTTCCAAGGCCAATTGATAAGAACATTGTTGGCACAAAATGGAGCTACAGGAACAAAGTAAATGAAGAAGGTAAAGTGATTAGAAATAAAGCTAGACTAGTATGCAAGGGATACTTAGAAATTGATGGTATATATTTTGAGGAAACATTTTCCCCTATTGCAAGGGGTGACCCCACAAAAGTGGTTTACAATTTGAGTGAGGAAGGAAAACTTCCAAAAAGCTCACTCATGCAAAAAAAAATCATTTTGAGGGGTTCGAGGAAACTCAAGGTTCGAATGAACCAAAAAGGGGTTCGCTCGAACTAGGGTTCGAGCAAACCCCTTTGCATGTGGGAACCCATGTTTCCCATTGTGGAAAGGGGGTTCACTCAAGCCCTGGTTCGAGCGAACCAGGGTTTGAGCGAACCCCTTAGGTTCACTCAAACCCCCCTTTTCCCACCTTCCCACCCTCCGACACAAAAAGACTCTAGATTTTCGCACTTCGAAGCTCAGGTTGAGGATGAAAATGGAGGAGACTTCATAGACCCAACTAGAAGATGGTAGTCCTCAGAATGAGCTATCCAACGATTATAATTTTAATATGTTTTGGTTTTATTATGTATGTGTTTTTTTAGTTTTATTAAACATAGGTTTTCCACTGAAAATCAAGTTCTATGTTCTGCACATGTGAAAAAATAGCAGATTTTCAAAATAAAATTTTAAAAAATATGTTTGAGCTAGGTATTGATGTCCTTGATCCATTATTTTTTAAAAAAATTTTGATACATACAAAAAAATTTATGTGGTATACGGTCTGCCTATGTCTGAATTGTAATTGGTTTGACTTCAAAACTTGATTAAGAAAAAAATATTCAATAAAACACTATAAAACCAAATGAAAGTGCTAGATATCATAGTTACAAATCTAAATTTGAAAAAAATAGAATTTTATCCTTCATACAAAAAAAGTTATGTTGTATACGGTGAGCATCACTCCTTAAAAATGTTGTTTTAAAAAAAAAACTAGTTTTCAAAGGAGATGGAAAAATAAGTGCAATTTGATTCCAAAAAAAATGAAAAAAATATATTTAGAATCTATAAACAAAACATCACAAATCACTAATTTTCATCATCTTCAAATTCCTCACGGTTTAGCCGCTATAGGAGCCCGAAAGTGAAGATTTACCTAAAAAAAATTAGTTTGGTGTCCAGTTTGCCCAAAAATTGTAAACCAGTATTGTGGGATCACCCCAAGACTACAGGCTATCAAAATGTTCTTAGAATTCTTACCATATAAAAACTACAAATTTTATCATATGGATGTTAAGTCTACATTATTTAATGGTAACCTTGAGGAAGAAGTTTACATGGAACAACTTGAAGGGTTTGAGTCACTTGAACAAAGAGATTATGTATGCAGATTGAGAAAAGCTTTATATGGGTTAAAACAAACACCTAGAGCATGGTACTCTAGATTGGAAAAATATTTTCTTTAGCAAGGCTTCAAGAAAGGATGTGTTGACAACAATCTATTCACCAAAGTGGAAGGTAACCATATTATTATCATTGTTGTTTATGTAGATGATATCATCTTTGTTGAAATTCATGATAATTTATGCAAGAAGTTTGTCGATCAAATGCAACAAGAATTTAAAATGTCGATGATAGGTGAGTTGTCCTACTTTCTTAGTTAGAAAATTTCATAATTAGACAAAGGAATTTTAGTTCACAAACCAAGTATGTTAAAAACATGATGAAAAGGTTTCAAATGGACTATTGTAAGCCTGCTAGTACACCTATGGTAACTAGATGCAAGTTTTCAAAGAATTATGATTCACGGGTATGTGCAGGGTCATGATGGGCCAAAAAGTGGCGATATGTAGGTCATATGACGGCCCATGTGGCTGACGACTTTTTTTTTACCCAAAATTGATGAAACGAAAAGGGTTTTTAGAGGAGATTCTCAACTTTCCACCAATATAAATTATTCTTTACTATGAATTTAATAAATAATTATTATTCATTTTCTATTAGAATTATGAATAAAGTCCTGATTGATAGGCTAGTTGAAAAACATCTATAACTTTCAAACGGTATCACATTTTTTGAATCCAAAACATGCATCACATTCTATGCTTCACATACTATAGGATTAAAAAAAAAAAAATTTAATTTCATGAATTTTTTACCAAGTTAAAGTGGTTAGACAGACGAGCTTTTATATTTTTTAAAAGTTGTAATAAAAAATTCATAATTAAATATTTACTTGGAAACAAATTATAAAAAAATAAGCATCACATCGGGACATGAGTCCTCTACTTATATCTAAAAGCTTATAAAAAATAATTATCATTTTATTGTGGTTAGGGTGGTCAGATAGACACCTACTTCTTATTTTTACCCTGAAATTTAAATACTACTGCATTGAAATTTCAAATTGTCACCAAATAGATTTAAAAATAAAATAAAAAGGTCTAGTAGTTTAGAAACTAAATTCAATTTTCTACAAATTCTAATTTTACATTTTTTGAAATAATATAGATAACTTATTCAAATTTTTACATCAAGTTGTCTAACTCTGATTTTTTGTCTTTTTATTGCCAGTTTAGGGCCATTTTTTTCCATGATGATCCTGCACATACCCTCACCTGATGTTGATCAAACCATGTTTAGATCCATGATTGGAAGTTTATTGTACCTTACTGCCTCTAGAACAAATATTATACAAGTTGTTTGTATGGTAGCTAGATTTCAGTCTTCTCCGAAACAATCTCGTTTGAATGTTGCAAGAAGAATTTTTAGATATTTGCAAGGTAGTTTGACCTATGGTTTATGGTATGTTAAACATGATGAATTCACATTACAAGCTTAAACAGATGCAGATTGGGCGGGGTGCATAGATGGCAGGAAGAGAATGAGTGGAGGTTCTTTCTTCCTTGGTGGTAGGTTGGTCCCTTGGCATAGTAAAAGACAAGAATCTATTTCCCTGTCTACAACTAAAGCAGAATATATAGTTGCTACCTCATGTTGCTCTCTAGTTCTCTAGAAGAAACAAACTCTAAAAGATATTTAGGTAGAATATTCAGAACCTATTTCCATTATGTGTGATAATTCTAGTGCAATAAATATCTTTGAAAATATAGTTATGCACTCAAGAACCAAGCACATAGCCATTAACTACCATTTCTTGAGACAAAAAGTGAGTGAAAAAGAAGTTCAACTTGAATATGTGAATATTGATGAGAAAATAGTTGATATCCTTACCAAACCATTGCCCAAAGAGACATTTGAGTATTTGAGAATGAGGTTAGGAGTTGTATCCCCCTCTTCTAACACTTAGTTGGATGAGGAAGTTTTTGATTTAGGGGGAGCTTATTAGACTTCATCTTACACCCCTGAGGTTGTTCTACTCCAAGGGGGTAGAAGTGTCAAGTTTGAATTTCCAAGAGAGATGGTTCTTCAAGGTGAAATTGTTGTTTCTCATGAAATACATTTTTTGTTTCTAATAGTCTTTATTGTCCATGCCTATTGTTGCTCCTCACATGTTATTGTTGTCCTTCATACTAGAACTACATTTCTATTTGATCAGTGTAGATTTGAATCTTCTTATGTTCATGACATGGGGAGATACTTTGAAAATAGTAATGTTCAGTCAATTTCTATTAAGTTTTTATGTTGCTACAGGTGAAAATTATAACAACATGGTGTTATTTGATCTGAAAGTGGTCTTTATGAAACCATTTTCCATTATTGTCAAAGGGGGAGAAAGTGTCTACAAGTGTTTGGCTGGAGATGATTATTTGGATGAAGGGGATAAAACCTCAATTGGTTGGCATCAATGCCAAAGGGGGAGATTGTTGACATTGAGTTTTGGTTTTTGGCATTATTTTTTCATTGATGTCAACTCATGGTATACAATGATTTGTATGCAGCTACTCGAACATGCATAGCTACAAAATGTTCACAGTTTGTAGCTACAATAGTGTGTAGTTCATGTGATAGGAAGATGACTATAGAGCGACAGGAGCTTCACAACAATAGAAACTTAACAACTTCAAATCGAAGTCAACCGTGGTCAATATTTTAATATGCATAAAGATAAATTTGCAACTTGGACCAATGAGGAAACAATGGCTTCACACACAAATGGTAGAGCATATGTGAAAGAATGACAACTTTGAGATTATGTGGAAGTTTGGCCAATTAAATCTTTTTTTATTTGTTAGGGTTTATGTATGCAGAAGGTTCAATTCTGTCTAGCTACAAGAGATTGGATTTACCTCTGTCATCACTCAGATGTCATGACAACAAAAGGATAAAGTACAAACTTGAGGACTGTAAATAAAGTTTGTTGTTCCTCATTTTATTCATCATATGAGGTATGACAGTTTAACCCTAAATCAATGCATATCAGATAGGCTATTATCTTAGCTCGATGCATATCATATTTTCATATATTCAGTATGACAATCTTCATTCCTCAATCTTCTAGTTGCAGTGGCGGTCAATATGATTTGACCCAAATCAGATTTTTGGTCACTTTTTCCTTGGTGGTGAAGTATCCTTTTGAATCAGCACTCAATGAAAATATTTTTAAATCATTTTATCTAGATTTCATACCTCTTGAAGACGCCCTAGATTAAGTTTCTTATTTATTACAGATTGGATGTTGAGATCAGATTTGTAAGCTAGAGATTAAATTGGGCATGTCGATGCAATAAGAAATCTAATACAATTTTTTTTTTTATGGGTATGTGTAGGATCATCATGGAAAAAATAGGCCCTTAAGTGGCAATAAAAATTCAGAAAATCAGAGTTAGGCAACTTGACGTAAAAATTTGAAAAAGTTATCTATATTATTTCAAAAATATGTAAAAATAGAATTTGTAGCAAATTGAATTTAGTTTCTAAACTACTAGGTTTATTTATAAAAAAAAAAAAACCTATGTGGTGAAAATTTGAAATTTCAATGCAGTACTACTTAAATTTCAGAGAAAAAATAAGAAGTAGGTGTTTGTCTAACCACCCTAACCACAATAAAATGATAATATTTTTTTATAAGATTTTAGATATAAGTAGATGACTCATGTCCTGATGTGATGCATATTTTGTTTTAATTTTTTTCCAAGTAAATATTTATTTATGAATTTTTTATTACAACTTTTAAAAAATATAAAAAATCGTATGTCTAACCACCTTAACTTGGTCGAAACTTCATGAAATTCAATTCTTTTTTTTTTAATCCTATAGTATACGAATCATAGAATGTGATACCTATTTTAGATTCAAAATTTTTGATACTGTTTGAAATCTATAGATTTTTTTCAATCATCCTATCAATCAAGAATTTCGTCATAATTCAAGTAGAAAATAAATAATAATAATTTGTTAAATTCAAAGTAAAGCATAATTTATATTGGTGGAAAGCTGAGAATCTCCTCTAAAAAATCTTTTTGTTTCATCAATTTTGGGTAAAAAAAAGGTCATCAGCCACATTGGCCATCATATCACTTACATATCGCCACTTTTTGGCCCATCATGATCCTGCACATACCCTTATGTCAGTCAGTTTAAATATGTGTAGCATCATTGAATCTTTTAGTTGCTCAAGAATAGCATTACATACATGAAGATGGAATAATTTGAAGAGAATAAGATTTAAGATTTGTTTAATGTTTTGCTAAAATATAAAATTGAAAACTATGAAAGAAGATTAGAACAGTTGCATAAGTTGTTATGATAGAGATAAGTCATCTCATATGCTACTACGAGAATTTACCAGAAATCCATAGAAACTACTACAGGAAGGTCAGAAGGTTACTAATAGAAAGTTGCAGAAATGTTTGTTTAATTATTAGGGCTACAATTTTTTTTTGTGCTACAAGAGTAAGATATATATATATAAAATAATTATTCATTATTGTAAGTGTTGAACATAATGTTGTAACCTTTAAGAAGTGTGAGAGAGGGTACAAATGTGGAAAACAAACAAGATATAACTCTATAAAAATAGAGTATGCATGTTTTAGTGTTAAATGAATTATTTTTGTAGAAGTGTGTGAAGGTATCTAATAAGTTTCTGAAAAAACTTATTGTGTTGATGCAGAGGAGATCAGAGAGTGTGTTGTGAGGATTAAAATGAATACTTGTCGAGGTAATGAATGATTGAAGACTAAAAGCTATTTGAGGACAACGGGTTAACAAAAGTCTTTCAAGTTTAAAAGTTTGTTTGAGTTACAAATCTTCATTTGCAACATGATATTCAAATTGTAATAAAAAATCTCTCATTGTATACTCATCTGAGTGGGTGCTCAAATTACAGGTAGAAACTCCTTTGAGTTGGTGCTCATTATCTAGGAATTGGTGTTCCTTTGGGTTGGTGCCCATAAATTGTAAACAAAGATCATTTTCATCGTGAGGCTGGATTGGAGCAGTAGCCTACAGTAGCTATTCTCACCGAGGTTTTTTCCCATCTTGAGTTTTTCCTCATATATCTTGTGTTGTGGGAGGAATTTTGTGTGTTTGATTTAGATACCTTTCCTTTTCTCATGGTTTATGATTTTAGTGTTTATTGCCATAGTGCTTAGGAAGTTAAAAAAAAATTGTCCACTGATTCACCCCCCCTCTTAGTGGTCTTTGTGTTCCTTGAACCCTAGGTTTCGAATAACCTAATTGGGATGACAATTGTATTTAATCAAAGAGAGAAAACTTAACCTATTGAGATGGGTTATGTACTAGACTACTCATTAACACCTTTAAGTTGGGAATAACTTATTTGGTTGGAGTTATACATTTGGTCTTGATTGGAACATATAGGGTAGAGTAACCTATAACATTAGACTAGTAAATGATTGAGGACTCTATCCTAAGAAGTGGAAGGGAATATTGAGATCGATATTTTCCCATGTGAATGTGTAAGCCAGCTGAGCTTATGAAATTCTATATGAATTGAAACATAGGTGGGATGCCGAGTGAGTTAAATTAGATATTTGGTTAATTACTTTACACTCTTGAAAGGAAGTCATATTTTTGACAAGACTTTACCTTGATTGGCTCTTAAAAGGGATACACTCTCAAAGGGAAGCATCTATTGTTATGTCATAACATCATAGAATATTCACTTAGCGTGAAATGTTGGAAACTTGAGCTCAAATAGAACATACTGAAGTTGGGACTCTCGTATACGATTAAGTGAATCAAAGGAGATAACGAGGAACGTTCATGCTTGGTAATTAGGTATGCAATTAAATTTGATATCTTATAAGGGACCAACATGATTGAATGATGATTAATACTCAAAATTAGTACCAATTTTTATCGAAAAAATTAGATTGAGTTGAAATATGGATTACATCTTTGAAAATAATCCAAGGACAAAAGAAATCCATGGTATGGATGTCCTAAGATAAATGGGATTTATCTCCATAAAAATTATAACCATTATTACATGGGAATTAAAGATTGTGTGAGATCGTACAATAGGTTTTCACTTAGTCAAAGAATAGACTACTATTGGATAGAAAAGAACCTATGTACCCAAAAATTTGGAAGATACAAGAATGAAATGAGGAAATTAATGTCAAAGTTAGGACATTGGAATGATAAAGTGAGTTGTTAGATGAGGAACCACTATAACCTGATAAGAGATAGAGTAATAAGAGACTACAAGGAGTGTAGCAAGATATTGTCTAGTTTGCCAGGAAATGAAGATATGATGTCATCATCGATAGGACATGTATACTCTCTTGAGACTATAGAGAAAAAGTGATAGAACACAAGACATATCAATATATCTATGTCAATAAAATTGACATAGTTTTCTAGTGGATAGACTCACCAGCATAACCAACACTATTTGAAAACTTGATTTATAGGATTTTGGTCCTAAATAATATATTGTGAGAAATAGTTGCTTAGTATTCCTAAGAAGGTTATTTCAGTTATGAATAAGAAAATAATGATAGGGTTGTGTAAAGCATGAGCATACTATGAAACATTCAATTGAACAAATGTGCAATATATAATTATAGCCCAAATAGGAAAAAATGGTAGACTAAATATTAAGTAATTTATAAAATTTTAATATTGAAGTTTGGACAATTATATGGAAAGGAAGGTTGGAAAATCTATTACGCTGAAATAGGCTTAGAAATAGGGTAAACCATAGACTTTATAAATTGTCAAAAAGGAGTAATAGAGTGAAGAGATCAATGAAACTTTGTCGATACAAAGCTTAAGCTTGAAGCAGTGTCAGAATTTGACAGGTCTCCAAGAGCAATGTTATGCTCAAGATGGAAATGTAATCAAGAACAAGTACTTCATGATAAGGAAAATGATTCTGTAAGTGATGGACAAACTCAGTTTATGAGTTGTCTAAAAGTGTAAATACCAAAGGAGAAGGATGGAACCCACGATGTAGTGTATAATACACTCACATTCCTTATCTATTTGGATTATACTAAGAATAAATTCATGAGCGAATGATTTTTGATCACTATATTTTAGGTGTCTTGTATAGCTACTATTGTATCTAGGATGTGTATATGTAATAAATCTCTTTGGGGGAGTAAGTATGTGTGATGCATACAAGATTTCCCTATGCGAAAGTGAGGGCACTCAAAGCAAGGTCTAGGGAGGACAAGGTTGCTACATGTACGATGAATGTTTTATAAATCTTGCGTATTTTGAGAATAGTAAATATAACTTTATTTGACTTTAACAGTATGTTAAAAGGCTATAGATCATCGAGGACGATGATTCCCAAGAGGGGAAGTATGTTACACCCCAATTGTGTAATTACTATTTACTATTATTATTTAGGGTAAAATGTGATTGTAATGTAAATTTTGGAGATGAATAAATTATGCCTGTACCTTGTTATCAATATGAATGTTATCTCATTTGATGATTGTCTCATTTGATGTTATCTCAATAGATGTTATTCATGGTGAAATGTTGCTTATATGTGAGTGAAAGGTTATTGAATTATTATTCTAACTTTGGAGATGTTTATATATACTGCATATGTTGTCAGCAGTTGACTGCCGTAGGCATGTGTTAGTGGTTACATGTAAATGTTCATTTTTCCAGGGGGAGGCGAAGTATCACTTGGGAGAAGATCTTGGTCGGGTAATTGGTAAAAGTGAACTATTTGATCATATACACACACCACATTACAAAGATTGAGTTGAGTTAGTTTGTGGGTAAATAAGTAAGTCATCCTTATCCGATAAGGTCTACATTTGAGAGTCTTGTTTACTTTTGCATGTATTAATGGGTGATGTTTATCTATGTGAGCTTTGAGTCCTTTCTTATACATTGTGTTGATTGTGCTTGGGTTGAGTCTTTGAGCTTTACGAATGGTTAGCTATACGTCTTTTCATATGAACGTAAAAATGTTGCATGTATATATATATATACACTGAGACCCATGTATGAGAGTATTAACAAATGCACACGTATGTAAGTAGAAATACTCATAGAGATACATACATGGTGAAAATTGGAATCTTCCTTGTGATTGAAGGAAAAACAACATAAGCCCAAAAATAGGCCCGGAATCCATAAAATGAGCATAGCATTCAACAAAGCGTAGGAAGGAGATATGCAAGCCATTGAGCTAGCTTTCTTCTGCCTATTGGTGATGAGGCCGTGTGGGTGTATAGGCCAAATGGATGCACCAATCCTGGAGATTTCCCACTCCTACGTAGACCCTTCTATCCTCACACAACCTCTATGGTTGAATTTCTTGCCAACGAATGACCAATGAAGGAACAATTTATTGCTTGGCACGACTAGCTACTTTCTCCTCTCGTGTGGATGCGTCAACTCACCCTTTGTAGCTGCCTACAACAAAGCTAAAATAGCCACAAAAATTCATACAACAAAGAAACATAGATTGCTACCTTGCACAAATCTTTCCTCGCAACGCCGCCAGACATGGAGTAACAAGTATGGAAGACTGATTTGGCACCAACAATCAACAGAGCTATGAGAGACCAGATGAGAATCTTCACAAGAAGCTTTAAAATGTAGAAGGCCGCTATGAAGGATAGGTCATGGCTTCACACCATGAAGCAGGTTGATGGGGTTAGAGACATAGATATGGGTTGGTGAATGGTTGTGTAATAACCAACACAATGCCTTCAATCACCCATTCTCATATTTGCGAAAACCAGTAAATTAAACTCCGAACAGAAAATTTGTCACTTTTTTTTACAAGTAGATCAACCTACAAATAGGCCAAATTGATCAAATTTCTTGTAAGATTACACTACAAATTACATTCAAATCGAGATTATATTTTACATGCATAACAAATTGCATAGAACTGTAAACTAACTTGATGCAAACTGTAATACCCTTTGTTTTGCTTCTCATTTCATGTTGTTTTATGCTTTGATTGGATTGCAGCTACTGTGATACAGGACATGTTTTTATTATGATGTTTTGATCGCTAATCTTGAGCGACAACTATTACTATGTGATGTGATTATCTGATTTTATTTTACATGCTTTAATGAATTAATGATGACAGTAGAATTATCATGTGATTATTTATGAGAATATTGTTATGATGTTAGTGTCAGTCTTTGATGAGTGTATTGGTGAAGGAGACGGGTTCGCATCACTCGCTTGCGAGTGCCCTGCGAATCCGAGATTTCTTCCTCACGGTGTGAATTATATATTGCATATATCATGTTGATTATTTGATTACAGGTTGCAGGTACATGACATCGACTCCACCTGGTTCCACAGGTTTGAGTGTGTCGATCCAACGGTTAAGTTGAATGGGAGATAGTAGCTTGGTAACATGTGTCAGGTCTACACCCTAGCCTTAGTGTGTTGTCAGTTTTGATGTTTGAGTCATGTTGTATCTTATTGGATGTTAAGTAATGTTTTGAAATGTGTGAACCCTTTAAATAGTTCTTTTGAAAATTGCATTGACTGGAAGAAATGTTTATTTTATATTATATTAATGTTATGCTCTTGGTTATATTTAAAATGATTTTTTTAAAATTAAACTTAAATTATTTATTTAATTAAATTTAAATCTCAAGGGATTAAATATAGTTAGTAAATAATTGTAAGTGGGCTTATTAAAGTTGAATTATTTAATTTATTAAATTTAAATCCCAAGGGATTAAATTTAATTAATAAATAATGGTAAGTAAGTTAATTAAAGTTAAATTATTTATTTGATTAAATTTAAATCTCAAGGGATTGGATTTGGTTATTAGATAATTTAATAATAATTCAGTAAGTGTATTTGATGGTTAAATTAATTTAAATCAAAAAGGGAATTTGAGAAATTGAAATTTTACTTTAAAGTCAAATTAGGGCCTTTCCAAATAATTGAGAAAATGAAATTAACTTGTAAATTCAATTCTTGCATTTGAAAGTGAATTAGGGTTACATTAGGTTATTTTGGAAATTTTGAGGAAATGTTGTTTTATAAGATTAGGGCAGAAAAATTTGGGGATTATTCTCCCTTCATTTTTTTGGACAGGCATGAAAATTGTTGGAGAAATTTTGATGAAAGTTTAGGAAATTATTTTCTAGTTGAGAAATTAAATTGAAAGGAGAGAAAAGATTCTGTGAAGAAGGTGGAGCTATTGGATAAAAGCTTGCTGGAAATTCTATGCATTGGGGAAAAAAAATTGTGAAGAGTTCAAAGGAAATTCTACATCAAGAAATTTGGTGGTTGCAAATAACCAGGTTCTCTTTTATTTCCTTGTTTTCTTGTTCCTAGTTTAACCTATTAGTTAAAATGATATGAAATTTGTAAATGGGGTATTTTTCTTGAAACCCTAGGTTAAACTTCAATATTTTGATATTCAGATTTATGTGAGTTAAAATGCAAACCCTTTTAGAAAATTTGTGGAAAAACCCTAGATCAATGTATTAATCTTCTTGTGTTTAGAATTATCTGAAAACACCAAGAAAAGGGAATGGTTTCATTTTCTATTCAGAATTTAACCTTTGTTTTGAAAGGTTTCAATGTTTACAAAATTTATTTTCTGGTTGTTAACTTATTTTCTTCAATTTCTCTAGAAGAGGAAATTCTGGAAAAAAATTATACATATATGTTCATATACATTACATATACCATATTCTGAATATGATATATATAATTTCTATAAACATATATATATAAATCTTTTTTTTTTAGTTCTGTGAAATGTTATTTCGGCCGCCGTACGGGCCTGTGTACGTTTGTACCCTGCATACGTATCGTACGAATTTCTGTTGGAGAAATTTTTTATAAAAAAAAAGAATTTTGATGTTGGTGGGGGTTCGGCCCCACGTTTTTTTTATTGCACAGTGGGTACGTAGTACCCACTGGGCAGTGCACCACCCGTATGGGGGACGCACTGTCCAATGAGGACTGCGGCCCCCATTGTCTCGACCGCTGTACGTATGTACAGTTGGCGCAGGGTACGCCGACTGTGGAGGGAACTGCGGACTATGACAGGGTACGGGGTACCCTGTCACATCCGCCAGTGTGTAGTTTTTTGTGTTTTGTTTGTTTAATTTTGTTTTTATTTAAATTTCATTTATGTTTTTTTTTTAATTTCGTTTTTAATTTTAATTTTAATTTTATTTAATTTATTTTCAATTTTAATTGTAATTCGGTTTAATTTTTTTATTTTATATGATATTTAATTTATTTATATATATTATATATATATATATATATTCTTTTATATTATATATTTAAATATATATGATATATAATATATATGTATATTTGTATGAATATAATTAAGGTTATATATTAAATTGGTTAACCTTATTAGAATGAATTTTTTATATAGTTGATTTATTGAATCAAATGAGAAGGGAGATATTTCTTTTTATATCGAATATTAGTTTTATGCATGATGTTTCGTTGTGGAGATTATGGTTACATACCTTGTTAAACATAGAAGCATTCTCCAACTAAACAGTTAGTTATAGTTAAATTTATTACTCTCATGAGTTGATTCAGTCGAGAAGTTTAAGTCTTTGATGAAGAATTTATTGTTCAATATAAAGTATAGAATGGAATAGTTCCTCTCTTGTGAGAAACATTAGATTAGGAACATGGTTTTAGAATAACCAAATGTAGTAATTTTTCATTTCCAATGCATGAGTTCATTGATGTATCTTTTAATGAGTATTTTGTGAATGATTGTTGAGTTGATTGGTTGTAAAGTCTTCCAGTTAAGCGTGGGTCATTCCCTTGTTAAAATATTGTTTATTTTCCCTTGGGTAGTGTTACAAGCATCTAGTTTCCTCCTAGTATTGGAGTGGACTTCTTTGTGTTTTCCTCCTAGGATTGGAGAGAGTTTATTGGTTCAATTCTATAGCACTTGAGTAACCTTTGGAGTTAGTTTTTGTAGTGTGTTATCCAATTAGAAGAGTGGCTTTTGTTAGGGGCCGGAAACCAAAGAGGTAAATCGGGAAACCTTCAGAAGTGATTTTAACAACTGAGAACTAAAGTAAATATACTTAGCATATTAGGATGTAGTTCACAATAACCAAGATAAGTTAACCTCACTCACAGGCACACGGGTTTGTTTAGACTTGGGGTGGGTGAGAAGGCCTGGAATGGCAAGATCACTATCTCGTCCCTATGAGAGGTAGTTGATTCTGCTTGAGTTAGTATGAGTGTCGGGATTCGGTTGAGGTCACCAAGATTTCTAGAACCTATGAAGAATGCCTAGAGGATATCTCATGACAAACCTTGCGATGACACTCTGTCTAGGATAACACCGTGTTTTTTTGTGCGTATGTTTTCTTTAGCACACTTGATTATATTCTGTCTGGAAGCAATGTAACCATGATTAGAGTTTTGACTTTATTGTGCATATGTGTGGTTGAGTCAGTCTATATCAGTATGAGTCTTCCTTTGGTTTGAGGTGGTAGGTTTCTCATCCATGTTACTTGGTTACTATCTCCTAGCATGGGGGGTGGTCCTTCGGGTACCACATGGTTGGGTGGAACATGCACCATAACCGTTGGGTCCCCCTGATCTTCAGTACTTGGTGGCGAGACTTCCTGATGGACATCTTACTTGTCTACCTTTTGGATTCTTGTATTTTGTATCTCATAATGTAATGATATTGTTTTACCCCTCTTGTGTATGAGGTGGACCTTGTAATAATCAGACTTATGTATTTGTACTCATTCCGAGAATGAGGATTGTAATAGATCCTTTGTAATTGATTTATGTAAATGAATGCTTTATCTTATCTCATTCTTTCTATGATGTTGAATGTTATTACTTGTGTTATTTACTTTCAATGTATTCTAGTTGATGTATGTTATTGGGGTTTTAAGTAATCTCAGTTATGTAACCCTAGGGGATGTTGTCAATTTAGTTGAACATGTGGGTTTAATTCTCTTCTTTAAAAAAAAAAAATTGTACGCTTGTTTAGTAAATTGAAACTTCCTCTAGGATTGCGTGGCGGGGCATTACACAAACTTTAGGGAAGGTTTTTGCATGCATGACTCTGATACCATGTTTGGATCTCCATCCAAGATTATAATAGTAAAGATGATGCAAAGGAGGTCCTCCCCTCTCACAAAACAACTCACACTCTCAATCACTTATAGAAAAATTCCCTTTTTATATCTATTTCATGAAAGATTGCAAACATCGCATCAAACAAAAAACTAATATACTCAATTTACTAGACATTCTCCATCGGAACAAGCTTACATAAAACAAAACTTATAAACATTGAATAGCCTCTCTCATAGGCATCGATATATTTTACAACTATGCCACCTCTTATTTACATTTGTTCCCAACTAACTGGAATTTCAAATTATGTTTAAATTGTTCAATTTTAAAGGCTTCCAACTTTTGCGCAACCTTTAAGCATCCTATGCTCCTTTCACTATTTCCTGCACTTTCTTTCCTTGGCCTTGGATGGCTTTATCTCCCATACATATGCCTTTAAATGGTACACCTACCATTTCCACTGGCAAAGTTTAAAATAAGAGCTCTAATTCTTCGCTGGGTCGTAGCCTCTCCTTGGTTGGCCTTTCGAGCTGGCGATGGTTTCTTTGTTACATGTGCAGCCCCTATGCTGTGTCACCCCTTCCTATTCTCTGGCAACCTCCCATATCTGCTGCACGCACCCCTTTCACTTCAAGCTCTTCTTTTTTTTCTTTTTTCTTCTTCGAAGTTAATCATCTTCCATATGTCGTGGCCCTTTCATTTTCCTGTTGTTATGTTAATTTCTGCAATTTTAAAACCAAATAAAAGATGAGTCCGCCTTCTCATATTCCATCGATCCTCCTCTCCAAGGCGTCGATCCTCTCTCTCCTTATCACATGCCGTTCCAAATGATTATATGAACTTTTATTATTTCACACGGGCTGAAGGTGAATGGGCACAGATTTAGGATGTATATACTTGCCAACTAGATTACAGATCAGCCCCATATATGAATACTTGACTCCAAATCGATTTGTTTTTTAATTGGAATTACCTTAATATTTGTCATTTTTGAAAGTTCCTCGACGAGCCTTTGACAATTTAATTTTATGATATTCTGAAATCATTACAATTCTTGTATGCTAGTGCAAGTAATTTCAACATCGACAAATTTGTTTTACTTTGATGGGCTTCTACATCGACCAAGCTAGAGTTCCTATTAAGCAGCGTTGATAAACTACTGCTCCAGCAATTTCGCTTTGTTCATATCCAATAATTGATGAAGGCATTCGATTAAATATTTCATGTACCCGGTCTTTGACACCATATTTAGTAAAAAAGTCAAACAAAGGCAGTTGCAAATACAATCTCTCACAAAATTCCATAGGCTTACATTTGAGGTCATGAGAATGTTGGTAAAGGTGGGAAAAATTGGTCAATGATATTTTAGTCGGTGTTGATTGCTTATTCAATCAAAATATTTTATGCTTCCACAAAAACATTTGCACAAAATTAATTTAATTCTCATTATTAAAGAGATTGATAAAAGATTTGATTAAAATGTACAATATGATCTTGCATATATAGGCAAGAAAGAGATAATCCACCTATCATGTGGATCGACAAGTGCTCCATGATGTGACACAAATAAGTAGGTAAGTGTCCTATAGGTGCCAACCTTTAGATCACTTGAAATGTGCAAATCAACAACCTATTTGACCATGTCATCAACCTTGGTGACAAGTGTTGAATTACTACAAAAGTGACCTTTAAGGTGAGATAGAAAGTCTTCCAACCTCCAAAGATATGCACATGAGTTTTACCAAATGACTAGGTAACCTCTAGAGGCCTAAAAGGTCAAACATTCAGTTAGACAAGATGTTGTTGAAACCCGCCAACCTAAGTACACTTAAGCTATAATGAATAGATAAATTATTCACTCCAACAGCCTTTTCTGGAGTTCTATTTGTGTAAGGTAATCTTGATATCAAATTTATCTTTGTTTATTTCATATTTATTAAATATTATCATAGGAACCTAAAGGAATACCATTCTATATTTAATATTGTTTAAAGAGAAGGAGGTTAACTTTGCCTTATATATCGACTACTTTACCATCTTTTCTTAGACCATAATCCTTTGTTATATGTCTTATGTTGATATCATCAATTTTAGGCGTTGTGCTTGTGAAAAATCTTGGAAGTAAAATTAAATAGTTTTTATGTGGCTAAAACATCTCTACATGTGTGTAGTAGTTTAATGTATAAATATTAAAATTTGATATTCATGCAAAAAAAAAAAATTACTCTCAAACATAAAATCAACATAGTAAATTAGTAAGTAAACTATTGACATATTTTTCATTTAATTGCTAAGGTTTTTTATAGCAATGGAAGAATTATTCATCAATTAATCTTAAAATTAAAAAAAATGAAATAAATAATTTATGAAAATTATAGTAATTGGAAAAGCTATATATTCCAACAAATAATATAGAATATATTACCATTCAAAAGATTTTATTTCATATCTTTAACATTATTTAAATAATTGCATGTGCAAGATATAAAATAAATAATTAATAAAAATTATAGAAAAATAAGGTAGTAAAGTAAATAATTTAAAAAAAGAATTTCTTGAATAAAAATTAAATTTTATATCTATAATTCTATATAATATTATAAATATCTATTATAAATATCTCTATTTTGAAAATTAATATCTCACATATTTTAAATAAATGAATTTAATATATAGTTTTAATAAGATTTATTAACATCATAAATATTCTACAATGACAGTAAGGGGTGAATGGGGTGAATATAATGATATAAACGTGTTAGCAAAATATCTTATCTTTTATGTTAAATTTGACAACCATTTATATCTCAATATATTAATATTAATGATAAATACAATATTTCTAAAATAAGTGTGTGAGGGGGGAAGGTCTATAATGCTTTTAATTTAAATAGTTTATGAGTGAAAAATGAAAGTATCTTGATTTGTTAATTTGAGATAATTTTGTATTTATTGATTATAGAAAAAAATTGATAGACACAAATTGAATGAAGATATAAATATTAAATAATTAAATAATCAAACAACTTCAAAATAAAGAAAAAGAAAAAAATAAAAATTAAACTTAATATAAATACAATAAAATTTATTTATTCACATGTACAATAAATAAAATTATTTTAACATAAAATAAAATGAATATTAAATAAACAAAATAAATTTAAGTTGATAATCATTAATTTATATTTAAAAAGAAATACATACAATTTATAATTTTTTTTAAATTTCTTATCCTTGCCGTATACATAAAGAGGGTGTTCCTCCATTAGAACAAAAGCAACCTTGTTTATATCTTTCCAGATGTTTTCTTTAATTTACGTCAAAGGCGTATCCAATTTGAAGGAGAGCAACCTAGCTTTTAAAATCCATGGTTGACCTCTTTTTACATAACCTAACCAATGATTGAAATGATTGACACCATCGATCAAAGCCAATGCATTTTAAGGAACAAATAAATAAGTACAGCTATCATATCTGCCAATCACATTCTGTGATTTGTATCTTGCAACTTGCAACAAATATCGCAACAAATATCAAACATGTGCATAAATCTTTTGCAAATTGAATGGTATTAACTGCTGGTTGTTGCCTCCTTACCTTCAATGTCACCAAACCTAGTATGTGTGTTTCACCGCCACATTCTTTCATACTTATCTATCATTTCTCATGGGATTTTTATTGCAAACTGACCGCCTTGAAATCAAAAGATGAGCTGAAGACTGAAACAACCACTCAATCTACATTCTCTTTCTTCTTGGTTGGCCTGAGTCCTCTTGGACGGCCTGTTCATTGTTGACCATTTTTGTGTTTTTTTTCTGTTCTTGTCGCCAACCTTGTCTTCTTCGATGACCTGCCTAATGATTAGACTGCAAAACAGATTTAGACATTTACCATTATCCTTGACCATTGATTAAATAGCTCATGCCTGCATTTTCTTTGTTTGGTCCCCATTTTCAAAGTGAATCGGCCTTGTTATGGAGAACGACTCTGTTAAACTTAGATGACAAAAATAATTCCCTATTTTAGATCTATATTTGTGTTTTTCGATTGTGTTAATTCATACTTCAATAACTTGTTTTCTCTACCTGAAGCTTCTATGTTCTTATTGAGGAATTCATTGAGACTTGTCATAGACTTTTGTTTTGGATCTGATTTCTTTTCCTGTATCAGTGAGTCGATTAATTTTATAGCTATTAATTTATCACTGTCACAGTCCTTGTATTGTTGTTTTAGAGTTCCTGTAGCCGATTAGATTTCTTGTAGCTTTATGTTATCCCTACCACCATTCTTTCTAGTTCCTGTAGTAGAATGGACTGATATCTGTAGCTGATTTAAGACCATGTAGTTTGAATAAATTGCTTTTGTAGCTTACTTAAAAACTCTATAAAATAGTTAGGTTATTTCACATAATAGAGACAATTAATTACTGATTATTATTTATGCTTATTTAATGTTGAAACCTGTCTTAATCTATATTACAATAAAACTTTATGAATTTTTACAAATTAAAATCATGAAACTGTATTGGATGGAAAGAGTTTAACATTGAATATTCGTCAAATCTTTTTAGACAATGAATCAAAGTTAAGGATTATAACCAGTTTATAGACTCCATATTCATACTTGCATAAATAAGTAAATTAATGAATGAATGATGTTCTTCTTATTGCTTGTGGAATATGTGTTCTCATAATTGTTGCTTTGGAAAGTGAATTTTTAGATGGTTTATAGGTGAAATGGGTTGTGTTGTTTGTGTTCTTGTAATCTTCTAAATCACTTCCACTCATCATGACATGTTATGTGTAAACTTTCAATATTGCACTTGGAAATTTACACCCAGCTTGTGTGATATCGCTGTTCACACAATTTTTTTGGTGTGTTGTGTTTGTGTTTTTTTAAACTTGCCCAAATCCTAATACTGTTTTGTCGCGACTGGTTTCCTATTGTGGGGTTGCTATATTTTTGCATGTCATGTTAGATTGTTAGTGGGAATTTTTATTTTTGTCACATTTTAAGCGAGCAAACATTCATATTCCCTCTCTTCTCTCTATTTGTATCTCTCCATAGCTTCTACATATCTATTGTTAATGGAGCCTAATTATCTTCTTTATTTAGAAACTTTATTTCAGTTGCATTTGGATCCATATAAGTGGATGTAATCATCATTTCTCTATTGAGACCTTTTTTTGCACAAACATCGTTTCTTAAATGACCTACTAAATAACCTCATGTACTGTACATTTGCCAAAAACAAACCACAAATTTCCCTAATTGACTTTCCATACCTCTTCGATGTACCCATTGCACACAACAAGGTGCAATTGCTAGTATTTATCATTATTATAATTACACATCTTGAAAACTAATTACCTATTTTGTCGTATTGTTTATCTAGCAATCAGACTGCACACGTCGCCGTTTTTTCGGGTTTGGAACCAATGTATATGGGAGCAGGTTGAGCAAAGGTAGTGCTATCGTCGTCATCATCTACCTGACTAACCAGCACTTGTAGAGACCTTGGAATTAATCTACCTGACTCACCAGCAAGTGTAGAGACCTTGGAATTAGTGACACAGGAGCCTCCATCGTGCCTTCCAATATCTTCACCACTTCACTCATGCTCGGCCTCTCATTCTCATCGTCTTGAATGCACAGCCCAGCCACCACAGCGGCTCTTCTAACTTCTTCGATATCGGCCTCGCTCGCTATCCTTGCATCCACAATGCCTATTATGTTTCCCCTCTGAATTTGAGATGAAGCCCAGGTAGGAAAGCGCAATCTGCTTTCCTCCACCTTTAAATCCAGATTTCTTCGGCCGGATATAATTTCGAAACAACGTCATGCCAAAACTATATACGTCCGCCTTGGGAGTGATGGGAAGGCCGGATATCCACTTGGGAGCCAAGTACCCTCGAGTTCCTCTTGTGGTCGTCAGTACGCGGCTGAAATCTCTCCCTATCAGCTTCGCTACCCCAAAATCAGCCAGCTTTGGGCTGAAGTTGCTGTCCAGGAGAATGTTTTCAGGCTTAATATCGCAGTGAATGATGCGATCCCGACAGTCTTCGTGGAGATAAACTAATCCTCGTGCAGTGCCCAGTGCGATCTCAAACCGAGTCTTCCAGTCCAACACCTTCTTTGCTTCTTCCGACTTAGAGAAGAGGAAGGATAAACAACAGTAGCCTTTGACAGGCTTCTACGCAGAATCCGCGCAGCCTGACCAAATTCACCTGCTGTATTCTGCCGATGGTGCTTATTTCCGCACGGAATTGCTTTTCTCCTTGCCTGGAACCCTCCAATATTTTAACCGCCACCAGCGTGTTCTCTGCAAGAGTTTCTTTGAACACGGACCCGAATCCTCCATTACCCAGCTTATGCTTGAAGTTTTCAGTTGCAATGCGCAGCTCTTTGAAAGTGAACGTTTTGAGCGTTATTGGCACGTCCGCTTCCACGCTTTCCTTCCGCAGTCTTCGATTTTTCCACAGAACAAATGCGGCCGAGAGAAGAACTAAAACAGCAGAGAAAGCTGAAGGAAGAAAAACTTTAAGTACAGGGTCTTTGCTGCTTTGCTCTGATGTCAAGTGCGGCAACTCAGAAGCAGCCAGCCTCACAAAGACGGATTGGCCCTCGGAAGAAACGCGCATTCCGTATAAATCCCCAAACCACAATCTACAGACGAGTGGATCAGAAATAGCTAAAGCAAAGGCTGTGCAGGAGCAATTGTTGAGACAAGCAGTCCGGCAGCCTTGTTGTGATTGTTCGTTTATGTACAAGACAGATTCTTCTGGGGGCAAGTATTGGTTCTTGGCTTCCAAGAAGCCATCAGTTTTTCCCTCTGTGACAGAGCATTGTAGGCGTCTTCGACGAACACACCCACTTGACGACCAACCTTGAGAGTCGTCCCTGGGCGTGAAGCCCTCGACACAGCTACATACATCATTCGCATTGCACACTCCATACGCTCCACAGATATCATAGTCACACAGGACATTTCTAATCTCTTCTGACCTGACATCTCTGGAATCTTGGGGAAATAGTTCTCAGTCCACTCTCCACTGGACCTATATGGAACACGATTGTTATAGACCATCATCATCTCCGTCTTTCCTGGAGACTTGTCCATTTCTAAAGAGAATAGCCCAATTGCAGGATCCACAGAACTCTTCCACGAAGTTAGCTTCATCCCTTTCCACAACTTCATGCCAAGCAACCATGTATTTCCCGGGTGCGCAAAACTTTCTATACAATCTGAGTTTGGTTGTGGGCGTCCAGCATAATGAAATTTCCTGAGTCCATTATCACAGCCGGCGACCCCCTCGGGCCAGCATCAGTCGACCAAACTGACAGGCCTTTCCTATCAAACAATCTGAGATGACCGTCCCTCGGAAACTTCAGAACGACGGGCATGTTTCTGACAGGATTGTCTCTGTTAGCCACCCAAACAATGGCCTTCTGAGAGA
The DNA here is from genome assembly GCA_007115665.2 of Sequoiadendron giganteum. Lineage (NCBI taxonomy): Eukaryota > Viridiplantae > Streptophyta > Pinopsida > Cupressales > Cupressaceae > Sequoiadendron > Sequoiadendron giganteum. The sequence goes on along the minus strand of CM021101.1, from coordinate 121,402,588 downwards.
TTGGTACATACCAGATGCCAATATACCAATTATTCGTTCCTCTCGGATTGAAAAATCCCAATGCAAACGTGCCATTCTTCGAAATTAGGGTCTGATTTCCAGTTAGCGAAGCCCCCAATCGAAGGAGTATCTCCACCATCCACTGCTAAAGAACTCCAATTACGAACAGCAATAGTCGTAGTAATTGCTAGTAACAAATAGGTCGTGGCCATTTCGATATTCAGAGCGATTGCATTTTTCTTAAAAGGTGTTTTAAGTAGTTGATGGATGGTCCTATGATTCTGGTATATTTTTTATATATAAATAGAAACTAAACAGGCTACACAGTGAACGAACATGGTGGAAGTAGTGTGCCGTGAATCCCAAGTAGATGAATCCAGAACTTTGACTTCTTTGAGCCAATAATTCCAAACGTCCAGAATGTAGATTTTCAGTTGAATACCGACAAAATCCTACAGTGGCACAGTGCCCATTTTAATCCTTCCAATATTTTCAAAGGGAGTAGGTTTCACGTGTTTTCCCCAGTAAGCATTTTTCTACACTGAGATAGAACACTTTCACCTAATTGTTGAAGACTGAATGAAAGTCCAGGTATTTCTGTGCTGGATGAAAGTGCCCTTTCCATTAAACCGGAATACAAAATCTTTCGTATGCTTTGATGAATATGAAATTGCATTAATAGTTGTTTATTGAAATATTTGATTTAATTATAAAATATTTTAATTCTAAAAAATCATATTTGTGATTTTTTTTTGTGTTTATTGTAACTAGTGTTTTAATATAATGGTTCATTAATATGTGGTATATTTAGATGTTTTATTTATTTATAATATTATCTTATTTTAATTGTGTTACCACTCATTAGAGATTGGTATCGATTAATAAATGTTTCATTTATCAATTTCATTTAATTATTTGGATTTAAATTTGATTAGAGTCATTTCCATAGTAGATCTTAATCTTGAATTTTTAAAATTTCAAAGTTAAGTTTACACTTTGTTAACCTTTTCATTAGGAATTGCGAGTCAACCTACTACATATTTGTGTTGACTTTTGTGCTATGACTATTGTTCTTATATGCATTCAATCATTTAGGACAATTTAGGAATCAAGGACAAATGTTTATGATAGAGCATTTATGAGGGCATCATAGCAATATTATAGGCTATTTTTGGAGGAATAAGCCTTAATTATATTTTATAAACTAGAATAACAATATTATAGTATTCACAAAAAGGGGATGAGTGGTAGATGGCATGCCCTCAAAGTCTATGTGAGACCAATTCTAATGAAAAAGATCATAAAATTCTAGACAAAGAAAATTCCAAAAATTAGGAATCAACAAAGCCAATAAGTACTGAAAGTTACACCATTACGATGGGATCATGGTCATGTGGTTTACCTGATACATAAGTGCAAATGGTACCATTGTCATTCAATTCTCAACTAGTGAGAGAACATTCTTCATCTCAGTCCTCATCTATCAATTGTTAAGCATGAAAGAAAGAAATAACTAGATCTAGGGGATGAAACTTGTTAGAATCTAGCTGGTTGGAGGTGCCACACCCATGAGAAGAGGTCGAAGGAATCCAAGAGTGCTAAGAAAAAATATATGCAACATGATCCATAGTTATTTTAAGAGCCATGAGAATAGGATCCAACATTCCTTCTAGTAGGTTGGATATGTCCATCTTTATCCCCACATGGTGGGGAGTGACCCTAATTGGAAAGAAAAGGTGATGACACTTTGGCAACACTACAAGGGGAATTAACCCAATGATATAAGAGCAACTATGTGAGGGAAAATTTGAATACAACTTGATTTTATTGTGCGTGGATATACATAAGAATATTAGAAGAAGTCATATCTTTAGCATTTAATAATAACTAAACTTCTTGTAAAGAGAATAAAATTTATATCAAGATTTTAAATATTGAAGAGAATATCCACCATGAAAGTATGTAGTATAAAATTAAAATAGAGAGTGGGTAGATCTCACAATAAAACCATCTAACTTGAAAATATGTTAGACCTAAAAGGATTGAAAAAGTTATGGATCGAAGTCCAATATTCTTGAGCTATGATGTAGAGAAAAAATACACTTTAAAGTCTCAACTTTTTTTAAAAAGGGTAAAAGGGACTAAGAAATCCCAAATGACATAGAAGAGAACCAAGTGGAAGACCTTGATAAATAATGCACTAAGAATAATGGGCTAGGTTTGGTTGAAGAATAGCCAACCAAATAATCTACAACCCATAGTACAAAGTGCACATAAAGGATTATTGTTACCAATGATAGTTTAACTAAGCCGTAATAGGTGATGAGGATAAGCCATAAATATTCATTGCGAGGTCTATAACTATAAGATGGTGTATTGAGATACCATTTACATAATATTTCCAACATGGATTAATTATGCTAACCCTAATTTTATGAATAATGTGTGGAGGAATGACATGAATCACCAGTTGGATTTTCTCACAATCTTAGCTACAAATATTTTTTTCAACCTAGCCATAGATTAGGACAAGAAATTATTTTTATCTATATTAAAAATATTTGGCACCATTTTACTTCTAGTTTATAGATCTTCAAAGCATCAAGCCAAGGGGCTTTAGCTAAAGGATAGTTTTAATATGATAATATTGGGAACCACTAAATAGACTATTGGTTAATGGAAAGGCCATTGTGGAATCTATTACTTTACCATATAATATAGGGCTGGATGGACTCCCAAGCCTTTCAAATTCTCCTAATAAAAAAAATTTCCTTATATTTGAATGGGCTCCTTCATAGAAAGGAGAGTATGAAGCCCAAGAATTTACCAAGCTAGATGCCTAGAGAGCACTCTAGAATAAATATAATTTTTTATGTGAATTTATTTGGTATCATCACCTTCCACCACCTTAATGATGCATTTAGGATAAGTAGAATTTCCTTAATAATGAATTGAGAGTAAGCTGATACCCCCAATATCATGAGGGAGATAAAAATTCCCATGTCACATGTGAAATATTTATTCCCCAATAGGAGAGGCCCAAAAAAATATATGTAGCTTTTTAAGTTTCAAATAGGAAGCCTTAGAAATAATACAAAAGGAAGAATAATAAATATTTTTTAGTAGATACAATTTTAAGGAACACTTGGAACATGCTAGCTAAAGAGAGGAGCTCAATAATCTATTAACCTAACTTCTTCTCAAATGAAGGAAAAGTAACTTATAAGAAAATAGTAAGATAGGAAAAGAAAATGGAGATGAAATAAATATGAAAACCTCCCATTGAGAAATCCATTTCCAATTAAAATAATGCAATTAAATAAGATTAGGAAGAATGGATTTATTATGACATGTTTTTCTATTGAGTACAAGAGCCTAAGGCCTAGTAAAATATGTCATGGTTCAAACAAAGAACATGTTTGAGATTTTCACCTTCTTCAATTAAATTAATAAAACCATTATTTACAATGTGTGAATTAATGATTTGGTTGCAACAATCAAACAAGATAATGCCCTTGAATAGCTTATCAAAGATTTCATCGGTCAAATTCTATCCAAAACCTTGAGTTGTAAAAACATAAAGTACAAAGGATAAATAACAACCTTCTTGGATACACTTATGTAACCCAAAAGAGCTAAATTTTCTTGCTATTAATGATAGGACAAATGAAAGGTGTCTATAAAGCATATCTTATTGGAGTACACAAAATAGGACCTAAAAGATAACACCTAAATAAAGGTAAGAATTGAAGGCCTTTTAATATACTTATATGTCTTAGAAGAATAAATTTTGAGAAATATTACAAGGGCTTAGGAGAGGTAGGCTCATTTTATTCTATCTCAAAATGTAATAATATTATCAAGAATGTAACTCAAATTATTAAGCTTATTTTTTCTAGGTGATTAGTTGGGGAAGAAGAGGCCTTAGCCTTAGAGGACAAACTTTGGAAATAATCTTGTAGGATATATTTCATAAGGTGATGGTATTCCCATTATATATTATATAGGTCACCAAATTTAGGTATGAAATTATTATTACCTTTTTATTATGATACTTGGAAATTTTAATTTAAAGCTTCCAAATACACCATGTAGATCCACTCACAAAGTATCCTAACACATTTTATAATACTCATATGGGAATCAATGTAAGGTAGGAGATTTATACCATTCAATGTGGAGAATATATCCTCATATAAGCCTTCCTTTGTGGGATTTTCATCACAAAGAATGTGTTTAGATGTAGAAAATTGATAATGCATCATATTGAGGAATTATTGTAGAGGAATTTATTAAGTCTAAGTGTTGTCATCAACTATAAAATATTTTGTATACTAGTGTATACGAGCGAATTCACACCCCTTATGCAAATTCCCCTTTCACATATGCTCACCTTAGAAAATAAAATATGAAGGAGAAATTCCACATCACCAACCTGCCTTCCATCCACTTGGCATTCATTTTGTGTGTTGATGAGAGAATATTTGTCAGGGATGAAATCACAATGCACAAACATCTACGCAGTGCACTATTGTCCTTGACGAATTCCTGCATCTAAATTTGGTAGAGACATTACACACCCGATTGGGGTCAAATTGTAATGTCCCTCTTTGACCAACTGACCCAAAAATTCCTTATTCCCTCTCATCCCACCTTCAAACAAATTCATTCTCACTTCATTTGATCTCTCAGGAGCTCTCTTGCAACTTCTCCATGCATTGAATCACTTCTTCAATCTCAAGCAACATTCCAACACTCCATTACAATAGCTTTGAAGCTCCACCAACTTCACATTGTAAGTGTGAGGCCATAGAAGTGTGGGCTTGAAGTCTTGCGAGACCTCCCTTCATCAGCTGCAACTATTGTGACCTTGCCAAGTTTATACCTTGCATTCTCTTTCCATTGGCTAGTGAGCTTTTGGGTGGAGGTTGTAACGCTTCACTCCTCTCATTTGTGATTTCATAGAGTAGCATTGTATTGTGTTGTAGTGGTCAATAATCTATCTTTTCTTTCCTTCATCACATTTTCTACTCCATTTCTTTCTAGCTGTCCATGAAAGTGGAAACACCAAAACAGGGGTCTGACTGAGGTAGACCCCTATACAGTCCCAATAATTTTTCCTCTTTCTTGTGTGTAGGTGGATACGTGCGTGTGGAGGTAACTGGCAAACTATAACCTTGGTGAGATAATCTTTATTACCCTAGTATTTATTTACATTCTTTATCATTTTCACCTTTACTTTATGTATTTCCTTATTCTATTTTTCTCATCTATAACAACTAGCTAGTCTGTTAGTAGGCTTTCTGTGACAGTTTTTATTATACTTGCTAGTTTTTGGCCATATGGATGCCAGCACGTGAGAGAGACACCAGTGCATTGTGTTATCATCCCAAAACCAGACTACAACCCTTAGATAGAGAGTTGTTTGAGGTCTAGTACCAAATCCAAAAACCAACTCACCTAGCCTAAACCTAAATCTTTGGTGTGAAGAGAAAAAAAAGTATTATTTAGTGCTCTTCATTCTTGATCCCTATCCTTTAGAGTGAGGTAAGTTAGGGCAGCCCTCTACTCTTTGTTCTCTATAAATTGGAGCCTTGACATGGTTTTTCCCCCTCTCTTCAATTTTTGGTGAACTTGACGTGAACCATTTTGGTTTCATCCTGCAGTACTGAAAGCTCATTTCCCCGTGTTCTAGGAGAGTTTTAGGTTTGAGTGTTGAGAGGAATTTTTCCTTACAACCCAACCTATGACCCCTAGTAGGTGTAGTTGGAAAGTTTTGTAGGTGTTTCAAAATGAAGCCTTAGTTGGGTCACTATCCGATTGTGAACCTTCGAGGGCTTTGTGAGAGTATTGTTTAATGTGTGTGATGGCCTCTTTCTTGCATTTTCCTATCCCATCTTTGCAGCCTATGAGTAGTGGTCCAAGTATAACCTTCACCTCGCAAGACCTAATGATGGGTTTCAATACAAAACCATCTCCTTTTTATATCCCTGCATGAATCAATAAAAACACTGTAGCAGGTGTTCTTGTTGACCTGAAATCTCGGGTGAATATCATAAATAAGGAGATTATGTTAATTAACTTCTTACATAAATATGGGTATGATGCACCTATAAGCACCATCCGTACACAGAACAAGCTTTCCGTACCTCCCCTTGTTAGTATTATTTTATCAGTCCTTGTCATACCTAAATCTATAAACCTATTGTTTGACATAATCCCATGGTTTGAACTCTTCAGAGTGACATTGGGCATCCCTTTGCTAGTAGCTATGAATGGAGTTCCCTCGATTGTGCATAAATGTCTAAAGTTTATTCATGGAGGTTTAGTGCATGTGATTCATGAAACTAGTTATAAACCACCAATTGTGCATGATAGATATTCCTTAGATCACTTTTGGCTTGCACCCATTGGTCCCCTTCTGCCTAGGAGGAACCTCTTGTATCGAACATATCAAAAGTATAAGAAGGGGTACTTAAAGCCTCATGTGAGGTACCCTCCATCTCCTTATGTTGTCTCACATAGGGCCTATTTAAAAGTTGACAGTGATGTCACCAAGGCATGTAGAAGAGAAGAAGAGAAGCACTGTCAAGGCCCCTCTTCCTCCTCTTCTACTATCTAGCCTAACGCTTCCTCTCACCTTGCTACAATGCCATCAGATTTTATTTCACACTTGTAGGAGAATCCTATGGTGCCCACTTGGTGAAAGCCCAAGTGTCCTGCATTTTAGCTGCCCATTCTGCCCATGGAACCTAGGCCCATTCGATATGGTAGAAGGGAGGGTCACCGAGGGGAATCCTCTATGTATCGACCTGCTAGGCCTCCCACTACTCCTACTCCTAAAGAAATGAATGGGAAGAGGCTCATCATCGAGGTGCTAGATTCGACTCCCCCAATTGTTTCTCAATTGCTCTCTGCTGCTGCTATTTAGGAGTCTATCCCTCCACCAAAAATGACTATGATGGAAACCCCTATGGTTGAGCAGGAGCCTTTTGTCCCTTCACAAATCACAACCTCTAGCTCGAAGAGTCGTAGAAACCACCTTGTGCATGAGCATAAGCATCTGCAAAAGGCTCTAGCAGCTGAGCAGACCACTTTGCAAAAAAAGGAAGAGGAGTCGATTGCCCCTATATTAGGGCCTCTTGTTATGTCCTCCTCTCTCCTCCCCCCTGCTTTTGTTCAACAAAACTCAGTTCTACTTTTGGCTCCCACTATGAGTGCAAGTGCGCCTGACCCTAAAAAGGTGTAGGTAGTTATCACTCCCTCAATCGAGCCACCTCTTTTGATGTCCCTTCTGGACATCCTTACATTCCCAAAAACTCATGGACATGCTAAACACTTTGGTGGTGTCTGTCATAGTTTTCTCCTCCTCCTCGTCCTTTGTGCCTCTTGCCTCATCCATGTGGAATTCACATCCCTTGATGAAGCATGAAGTGAAGGTCAACCCTTATAGAAATGGAGGGCATAAGAGGAGCCCACATTGTCAAAAAGGTGGTCCTATGCTAGTTTGTTCCATCTTAGTGACAGAACTAGCTCTGGCATCCCTTGAGTTTGTCACTTCTCTCGAATGGCTCGATAAGCCAAGAGACGAATCTTGGGTGTTGTCCTCCTCATCCACTGAGGTATGACATGGCACTCCTATAAATTGAATGTTCAACTCTCTGGACAAAGTCCCAACCTTGTCGATGATCTTTGCAAAATTGCTGACCATAGCTCCATAAGAGTCTAGCGAAGAAGACCTTGCGGGGGCTTCTTCCTTACCCCTTGTTATGGGAGGGCCAAAAGCTCCTCCCCTTAATATTCCACCACTATAGGCTTGTCTGCCTTCCCCTTACAATGATCTAGATTGGGAAGTAGATGACCTCTTGATCGATGAGTGTTAGTGGGAGGCCTCTTCTTTATCTTTAGATTAGGTGTGTGTGTGTTGTGATGTGTTCACCCATGCATGCATTACATGTTCATGGATGAACCTTGTCACCCTTGTTGGTGCTTGGAGATAGGAGTGATTATGTTTCATGAACCTTCTTCTATTTGTATCATCATTCTTCCATGTTTGTGTCTTAATTTTTGAAAATTAGGGATGATGGAAAGTGTTGGGGGCATTTAAACTTCCCTTCCATGTTGACCAATTTTTTTTATTTTTCACTTTGTGTTCCATGCATTCCTCTTGATCTGGTGGGGATTGATGATATTTTTCCTTGCACCATGGTTACCTATTATTTATATAAGCATGAGAAGATCTGACCTGCAAAACCAAATCCCCCTATGTCTCTTGTTTGTGATGTTGCTATTTCTCTTTAACTATTTTCTTATCTTTCTCTCTTCCTTGCTTGAGTTTTACCTCATATGTGTGACAACATATCTTTCATGATACTTTTATTTTTAGAAAACATATTCATTACCAACGAATCTTTTCTTGAAAACCCTTGCAACTTTTTAAAAAAATCGCATTCTCAACTTGGACCCCTAATGGAACGCGTTTCCTTCATTATGGGTTTGCAAAGAAATAAATTTAGAACTTTCCTACAAGGAGGGAGTATGTTTTCCTACGGGAGAAGCCTCGACTTTCCCCTTTTGAGGGGGCATTTTCTTCCTTTCAAATTCCTTGATGAAGTGAAAATCTTTCGAAAGGATCCCTTGATGAGTGGATCGATTTATGAAAAATGCTATGTCACTTTCAAACAATGTGTTCCTTGAGTGGACACATCCTCTTTTGAATGGTTCCCAAGAAACCCCTCTGAAATTGTTTCAATTTGCTTGACTATTTGCGTGATTTTCTGCCTATTTTCCTATGTGGCTGCTTTTGCTTTCTGACATGTTTTATCTGCAGATTAACATGTTGCTTTGTAGGTGTGCCTATGAAGGTGCTTTCCAGTCTGATTTTGTGGAGTCCAAATTTCATTGGGTTTCCCTCATGAGAGAGAACTTGGGGGCGCCTCCTTGTAGGTCTGTGAGCTTGTAAGGCACATACTACACTAGGCTTCCTTCATGAGAGAGAACTTGTAGGTTGCCTTCTTGCAACTTTTCGGGCCTCTGAGATGCTTTCATCTTGCAAGATTTTCCAATTATTGGTTCAAGGAACTTTGGTGTAATTTTTGAAAATTCATAGTTTTGTAGTGTTATGGAGTGATTTTTGTTTGAAACTCCCCAAGGAGAGTACCTATGGAATCCTTTTCCTGCCCTGTGCTTTCGAGTTCACCAGATCATAGTTAGCTTCCTCAATAATTCGGGTATACATTTTTATCTTTTCTATCTCTTCGATCTACTTTACCAAGGACTCATCGACACTCATGCTCGCTAAAGTGGGGAAAAATGTATAGGAGAAATTTTTCACCCCTTAAGAAAATTCCCCTTTCACATACCCTCACCTTAGAAAATAAAATTCAAAGAAAAAATTCCACATCACCAACCTACCTTCCATCCAATTGGCAGTTGTCTTATTTTTCAATGAGAGAATATTTGTCAGGGAAAAAAGTGTGGTGTGCAGACATCTGCACAACACACTACCATCCCTGATGAACTCCTAGATCTAAAGTTGGCAGAGGCATTACACACTCCCTTTCAACTTCTCCACACATTCAATCCCTTCTTCAATCTCAAGTAGCATTCTAGCACTCCATTACAGTAGCTTTGAAGCTCCGTCAACTCCACATTGCAAGTGTGAGGCCATAGAAGTGTGGGATTGGAGTCCTGTGAGACCTCCCTTCATCATTACTGCAGCTATGGTGACCTTTAGAAATCCATACCTTGCATTCTCCTTCCATTGGCTAGTGAGATTTTTGGTGGAGGTTGTAATGCTTCACTCCTCTCCTTCGTAATTTGATAGAGTAGCATTGTATTGTGTTATAGTGTTCAATAATCTATCTTTTCTTTCCTTTATTGTACATTGTACTATGTTTCCTTTTGGCTATTCATGGAGGTGGAAATACCAAAATGAGGGTCTAACTAAGGCATAACCCTATATAGTTCAACCAATTTTCCCTCTTGCTTATGTGTAGGTAGATACATGCACATGGAGCTAGTTGGAAAACTGGTGCATTGGTGAGATAATCTTTATCACCCTAGTGTTTATTTACTTGCTTTCTCATTTTCACCTTTACTTTATGTATTACCTTATTCTATTTTTCCTATCTATATCAACTAGCTAGGTAGTCAGTAGTTTTTTTGGTAGTTTTTATTGTACTTGTTGTTTTCTAGCCATATGGATGCTAGTGCACTAGAGAGATGCCAGTGCACTACATTATTGTCCTAGAATCATGCTACCATCCTCAGACAAAGAGCTATCAGAGGAGTAATACTGACTCAAAAAACTAGCTTGCCTAGCCTAAACTTGAATCTTGGGTTTGAAGAGGGGTAGAAGTACTATTTAGTGCTTTTCATTCTTTATCCCCATCCTTTAGAGTAAGGTTGGTTAGGGAAGTCATTTTCTCTTAGCTCTCTATGACCTGGAGCCTTGACATGGTTGGTCCCCCTCTCTTACAACTGGTAATCAAAATATTCAAGAATGATATGAATAGTTTTAAGAATTTTTGTACCATCATTAGTTTTATTAATGGCTAGAGATTTATGATGAGATTCAATACCCTCAAATAATTCCATAGAGACTTGGTATCCAATCTTAAGTCAATGAATTTGTGTTTTAATTTGAATGCCATAGTGGCGAGGGAATCAAAAACCTACTTGTCATGATTGAGCATGGTAAGACACAACAAATATTTAAAATAAAATGGGCATGCTTCTAATGTGATATTTTTTTGGTAAAAAATTGAGGTGATGGACTCATATGATTTAAAAAATTGGCAAGTTACTTGTAATATATGTATATGAAGTGGGAAGTATGTTTGATAGCATCACTCCAATAAAAAAACTAAACTATCTCACATATCAAATGTCGATCCCAATTAACAATACATTGAATATAAGTTAATGTGGTTTTGTAAGTAATAAACATGTTTATAAGAAAATATCTTCATTGCCTTCAATTTTCCAAAATTTCATTCATTGCAAAACCATACCAAATAGTGGTCTAAAAGAGTAACTTTTGATAAAGGATCAAGTATCAAGTAAAAGTAGCTAACAATGAGGAAAAATAATGAATTCACAACATTGAATGATCAAGCCAATTAAGGATCCTATCATAACGCACTCTAATATTTCTCCACATGTACCATATACTATGAATGTGGTAGTTTCAAAGATTGGGATCAACTATCACTAATTAATTATTCATATAGCACTAGCCTTCTCCTTTTCTAGATTTTTTAATGTATAGAAAAGCCCCAAATTTAACATATAAAATATTAATCATATTGAAATACTTGGATAGGACCCATGTGGTGACAATAATTTCATCCACAATCCATCTCTAGAGGGCATATCACTCAATCACTTCATTTGAGAAAAAAATATTAATATTGCCAAAGGAATTATTAGATTAATGTTGAAAATCCCATAGTACATGGTTAGTGGGGTCACCTCCTAGGTTTATTAATTTTTTATGCCACACTGGAGAGATAAATGTGATGATACTATCCTACATTATTTCAAGAAGAAAGTGAAAGTACATATCATGTAGTAGAAAATAAAAACCTAGAAATTTTAATCTACTACAAAAAGAGAATGCCAAGGCCAACAAATATTTATTGATTTTTAATCATGAAATACATTTATGGAGGATTTATTATACCCCAAATATTCCAAGGCATAAAATTATGATTGATTATCAAGGATTATATTTTTTATGTCTATATGATTCAAAGCTAAATAGTTATTCCATAGAAACTCCTATTAATGAGTGAATTTTCAAATCATAATGAAAATATAAATAGGTTTTTGGTTTTATAGTGCTCATTATCCTTTCCTTAGTATCCCAAGTGTGTTATAGTATCTCTTATAAAATTCCAAGCATGGGTAAGTGTGATGGGAAGTGGTGAATTCTTTAAGTTCATAGTACAAACCAATTCCACTAGTGGTTCTCAACTATACTTTATCTTGTTTTTCTCACTAGAAATTTTCTTATGGGAGGAGATAATAGATTCACCTATTATTTGAGGTTTCAAATGACACCTTGAGCTTTTAATGGTTTTTCCTTGAGAGTTATCAAAGGGCTTAGGTGGAGTACTAGCATTCCCATTATTTTGAGCTTTGAAACTAGCTAAAATAGGCAATCCATCATATTTTTTATATGAGGTGGAATTTTAGGAACTATTTTAGTGGTAGCCTTGGTGTGGGAAGAATCCAAAGGGAAGTATTGTATCTTATTATTAGAGAATTGACAAGGATAGAAAATATTTGGTAAGTTCATATAGATGGCATTTTGAGTATTCCTTATTTCTCCATTTGGTAGCTCAATAGTACCCTCATGATCCTTAAAGAGATCAACTTCAACATATATACATTTTTTTGACAATTCAAAGAGAAAATTTTGTATTTCAACACAAGTTATAGAGCCTAAGGAAAAGGTTATTTTAATGAATAAGTCCTTAACATGACAAGGAAAACTAGGGAAAATACATCTAGATAAGGACAAAAACTATTTCTCATCTTAGATAATGAAATATCTAGTCAAAAATTAGAGCATTAAGAAAAAATAATTAACATACCACAAATTATGCTTGAGAATAGTCTTCGTAAAAGTGGAAAGGAAAACCCTTGGTGATTTTTTGAAAGGAATCAAAGTGAATTTTATGTTGGAACTAAGCCTAGATCACTAAGTATTTAAGCATTATTTTAGGGAGGGATCTTTATAAAAGATAAACTTATCAATGCAAAAATTTCTAACCAAAGGCATGTATTGTCAAACACAAGAATGGGAATAATCACATCGGTGGAATTTTAGTGTAAATACCTAGAAGGTAACACTTTGGGAATAAAATTTGAGGGAAACTTGTATGGTGAAGCTATTGTCACATTCATCATAAAAAATTTAAATCCTATAGCAACTCTTAAGTTACTAAAGGTTGAGACTATTCAAAAGAGGGGAAAATTCCAATAGGCTTAAAAAACCATGTGACACCATAATAAATGTAAATAAATAATTATAGTTCCTAACTAAAAATTATTATGATGTTTGGGTGATCTAACTTAGAAACAATAATGAAAAAGTCCTAGTAGATCCAAAATATCACGTCGAGATACATTGTCCCTATTTAACTAAAACATTTAAAAAACAATATTATACAATAGATTTGAAAGAATTATCAACATGGATATGAAAATATATTAATAGAAAATAATTTTATAAACTTAGAGAAAATGAATCTTTAGACACTAAAAAATGTCTTGGTTTGCGAACATCATTTTTCCACATCATTATTTCTTCTCCCCCATTTCATCAAATGATTTTGATTATTTAAAAATTTCTCTTGAATCACATTCTTCTATTAATTAAATAATTTTAATTATTTAATTAATTCATCTTCCCTTCTCTATTATTCTTTGGATTAATTAAATAATATTTATTTAATTGTGTCACTAACATTTCTCTCTATAGTTAAATAAATTGTGATTTATTTAATTATTCACTCTTCACCTTTCATCTATAGTTAAATAATCATTCTAATTATTTACCTATTCCCTTAGCCTTTTCTATCTATTATTACATAATTGATCCAAATTAATTATTTAATGTCTTTTTCATATTTCCTCTATTTTAATTAAATCGTTGCACAATAATCATTTAATTAAATGCCCATTTTCATTTTTATTCCAAATAAATAATATAAATAAATATTTATTCCGTCACATGCTTCTCTAGGAATTAAAAATTATTATTCGATTCCTCCACTACTTTCCCTCCACTTTCTCATTTGAATATTGACTATTGATTTCTTTTGATCTTCAAAGAATCTTGACTATCTATCCTTAGCTATTCCTAGCCCATTACTCTGTGGTGCATGGAACCTCTACCATTGATCTTGAAATCTTTTAGACTTTCGATCTCATTCATTCATTTGCTTTTTCTATAAAAGAGAGCTATCTCTTTCATTTTTGGCTTTACAACCACATTTTCTCCAAATTTCTTGCTATCTTATCATCGACACTTGTAGGTATTCAAACACTTTGAAGCCGAGGGGAAAATTTGAACTTAAGAATAATGGAGGAGAAGCAAGGAAGAGAATGAACTTCAATATGGGGGTTTAGATTAGTTTTCCTATTTAATTTGATTTCCATGTTGTTTGTGCTTTCTTGTTTTGGATTTGTGATTTAGGCTTGGATTTTAGGTAGAGTGGTTTCTACTTGGTTCTTTCCACTTTCGTTCATGAATTTTCCCCTTCTAACATTGGTGAACGTAAAGTGAACTTGAAAAATTTCACAAAAATCGATACTCTTTCCTTTTTATGTTGTTTTATAGGTTCGTGAGCCACAATCACTAGATAGTGAGCCACATTCATTGGAGAACTAAAAAAAATGCAAATAATGATGTATTTGAAGGTTCTTGTGATGCAACCATTGAAAGCAAGAATGACACATTTCCCCATTAAGGTAAAACTTTATAGTTTCAGGTTTTGTTCTTGTTTTTCATTTTGGTTTGCATTAGGTTAGATATTTTGGTGCTACTAATCCTATATTTGCAATGTGTGGCTTACATTTTGGAGGAGATATTTTCCTTTGAAATTACTAATCTATCTTTTGCAAGGGTTTTTTTTGCATTTAAGATAGGAACATTTTTAATTTTTGGGCTTAAAATAAACCAACATCTTTTATGAGTTAGTCACACTTCATTTAGCTTAAAAATAACAACAAACTTGCATTTTTCACTCATTGGGTTTAAAAAGAATAAATTTTTTGCATCTTTCATTCATTTGGGATAAAGAAGAATAAAAAAATTTCATTTTCACTCATTGGGTTAAAAAGAACAACAAATTTGCATTTTCACTCATTGGTTTAAAAACAACAATAAATTTTCATTTTTCACTCATTGGTGTAAAAAGACCAACAAATTTTCATTTTTCACTCATTTGGGTTAAAACAAACTACAACTTGCATTTTGTTTTGTCTTTTGTTAATAAGGAACATTTTGATTTGGGCCTTAAAATTAATCATTGTCTTCCATGCTTGGTGCACTTGCACAAATTTGGTGTGGTAGAACCCATAAGGTGTAATGAGAGTATCCTCGCCCCTCGTCACTTTTTGGATCTTGGGTGTAAGAGAAATCACTCCATCTTATATTTTTCTTTTTTAGTAGGGCCTACCAATTGAGACACATCCTAATAGAGAACTCATTGGTGGACCAAAGTGGATTTTCTGTTAGGCCACTATATACAAAGGGATAAGATGAAGGTGAAGTCCTAACAGGTGTTAGCATTTCTCGTATAGTGTCGAGCTAAAAGGGGAGATACCCACACTTGTGTGAGGTAGTTGGCACCCCTAGTAGGAATTTTTAGAGCCTTAACTAGCTTGTTGGACACTCACAAGGCATTAGTCCCCCTGAGTTGTGACTAAACACCTTCTTAGTAGCCACCCTTTTGATTGATATTATTTGGTGCCACTTTCAGTGTATGGGATGTGTATCACACCTCAAAGTTACTCACCATGTGGCTCCCTTGAGATGAGATAAGAATTCCTAGCTTAGTATAAGCTTCTTGTAGCTTTTTGAGGAGAGGGTGATTGGGTCATCCTTCCAGTTCTGGAGGCCCCTAGTTGTTCTCTCTTGCAAAGATGAGTGAAAACACCCCCCTAAAGGTGTCCTGACACTTGTGTCAAAGGAGATTCCAAGTTGTGAGCTTGAAAGTGCTACCATTGGCCATTGACCTTATGGATAATAATTTCTTGGTGTGTTTTTAATTGTGTTATACTAGTGGAAATTGGGGTGAATAACCCTCAAACATACACATATTTGCATAGGGATTTGACAAGTCAATAGCGAAAAATATAATTTCAGAGTGTTTAATATTTTTGCCATCACTTTTTAAAAATTTTCCCAAACATTTAAAAATTTCCAAAACATCAAATTGTGAGATAGTGAACCACAACTGCTAAATAGTGAACCACAATTGCGAAACACAACTGTAAAATCTACACCACATTTGAAAGACAGTGAGCCATAATTGCTGAAATATAAAATTTGGGGAAATTCCTTTTGTCCAATATTAGTCTTAGACATATTTTGATAGTGACCTTATTCTCTGATCATATAAATGTAGCCTGTTTCATCAAATTGATTTAGTTTTCCTGATTTTGTTTTAGGAAAATTGCATCACCCACCTTCCATTACTTAACCTTAGGACATTATAAGTCATTTGTACCTCTTAGATTGCATATTTAGAAACCTAGCATGTCCTTGATCAAACCAACACAAATACCACATTTATCCCACAATATCAACAAGGTAATATTAATCCTTCACAAAAAATGTCAATCCTAATCATACATTGGTGCCAAACTCATCATACAATACCCTTATCACTAATGTTGATCTCCTTATGCAAGGAAAACCCAATATGAAACCATCCCCTATGGACACCATAATGCGAAATATGTAAGAAATACAAAAAATAATGGAAAATATACAATTGGGGACAAATAAGAAGACATATTCTATGGAGGAATTGTGTCCTTACCTTTTTGAAAGAAACTTATACATGCCACCCTTTCCTCCACATTTACCACACCAGATTTTAACAAGTACAAAGGGAAAGGGGATCCATTGGAACACATACATGAATTTAATATGGCATGTATGGACATTTATTATGAGCCTACATATTTTATTCAAGACTAATTCCTCGAAGCCTTTCGGGGATGGCTCTAGAATGGTTTGTGCACTTTCCTTATGGGATACGAACATGGGTTGAATTGGTTGACAAATTCATTAACCACTTTTCCTACAACATAGAAGGTGACATGACCCTAGCAATACTATGCACTACCAAACAGAAAGAGGGAGAATCACTTACATCATTTTATCAAATATGGCGTAGGATGGCTAACAAATTTCCTTATCACATACCTGAGAAACAATTGGTCGCCATTTTCATAGAAAGTCTCCACATAGAATTAATGATCCAACTTCAAAATTAAAAGTTGTAATACCTTGAAGATATCATTGAAAAATGGGTCTTATTGAGAAAGCTCTTGTGGCCAAAGGACTTGTCAAAGTCTTTAAGGAAACCCCAAACGCTCCTAGTGACAAGGGTAAATTTTGGTCTCAAAATAAGAATATCACCAATGATGGGGTCATGGACGCTAAAGTGGTAGATCAAAGTCACCCCACCCTTTAGCTTAAAGGTCCATCCACATCAAATACACCAACACCCAACCATGATCAACCTTTAAATGATGTCCAAAATAATCAACAACACAAAAGACCTCCACACACTAAAATAATATACACACCCTTGGGGGAACCATTGAGTCTATTTTAAAGAAAATTTTACAATAAAACATCATTCAACTTCCTGACATTAAGACATATGAACCAAAATTGGTGGAATAAAAATGAACTTTTTGAATATCATCATGGCAAAGGACACAAAACATCATTATGTTGGAAACTCAAGAACCTCATTCAAGATCTTATTGAACAAGGAGATATATCAATTGATAATTCACAACCTAAAACCAATGTTGATCACACCATATTCAAAAATCCCTTGCAAGATCATGGGAAAGGGAAGGCCTCCATTTCAATATATAACAAAAATGCTAATTATAATTGTGTTGTGCATGACTATACCATTCATCACATTCGAGCTCTTGATAATAATGTTGCTACCATTACCATTATTAATAAAAGTTTAGAATGTGTTTTTACCAACATAAGAGCCATAATCCATAGCCAAAAAGTCAATATAGTCTCCTAGATCATCTAGGAAAAATTCCCACATAGATATCTATTCTTGAACTACTTCATATTTCCCCACAACTAAGGGCCATTTTGGACAAAGAATTGCAAGATACATCCATACCATCTAGCCTAAATGTCAACCAATTTCAGGCCATGGTTAGATACCTAGCTACACCACACCATGTCACCTTTTCCGAACAAGATCTTTCATGGTAAAAGGGTATGTGCAAGATCATGATGGGCCAAAAAGTGGTGATATGTAAGTGATATGATGTCCCATGTGGCTAACAACTTTTGTTTTACCAAAAATTGATGAAACGAAAAGGGTTTTTAAATGATATTCTTAGTTTTCCACCCATATAAATTATGCTTTACTTTGAATCTAATAAATAATTATTATTCATTTTCTATTTGAATTATGACTAAAGTCCTGATTGATAGGTTGATTGAAAAACATCTATAGATTTCAAATGGTATTACATTTTTTGAATTTGAAACATGTGTCACATTATATGCTTAGTATACTATACGATTAAAAAAAGAATTGAATTTCATGAAGTTTTGACCAAGTTAAGGTGGTCAGACATACAAGTTTTTATATTTTTAAAAGTTTTAATAAGAAAATCATAATTAATTATTTACTTGGAAAAAAATACAAAAAAATATGCATCACATTGTGACATGAATCATATACTTAATCTAAAATCTTATAAAAAAATATTATAATTTTATTTTGGTTAGGGTGGTTAGACAGACACATACTTCTTTTTTTTCCTTGGAATTTAAGTACTACTACATTGAAATTTCAAATTTTCATGAAATAGATTTTTATTTTTTTTAAATAAACCTACTATTTTAGAAAGAAATTCAATTTTCTACAGATTCTATTCTTACATTTTTTTGAAATAATATAGATAACTTATTCAAATTTTTATGTGAAGTTTCCTAACTCTAATTTTCTGAATTTTTATTGCCACTTAAGGGCCTATTTTTTCCATGATGACCCTACACATACCCAAAATCCAAATCATAATGATGCCTTATGCCTTGAAGTTTATGTTAATAAACATAAAATCAATTGAGTCTTAGTAGATGGTGGAGAAGGTATAAACATATGTACCCTAAAATTGGTCACAACATTGGGATTCTTGAAGGCTTACATAGATTGATCTAAGACAATTGTTATCAAGGCTTATGACAATGTTGAGTTCTCATTCAAAGGATTGATCACACATCCTATAAGTGTTGGCCTCGCTATTCAGAACATAATGTTCCATGTCTTCGATCCGAAATTGCCCTATAATATTCTCTTAGGTCACCCATGGATTCATTCCATGAGGTTTGTACCTTCCACTTACCATCAATGCTTTAAGTTTCCTTATAATAGCCTTGAAATTACCATACCAGGTGATCTCAATCTTTTCTAGTATTGCACCAATCAAAGAGGAACCACTAAGCATAAATTTTTTGTTAATCAAGAAGCTTCATCTTCCACCTCGTTCAACTACATTGATCCATCTTCCCTCATAAAATCATCCACTCCATTCACCACACCTTCAAACCCTAATGTCTTGATCCATGATAAGGGATGTGGGGAATATAATATGGAGAGATTATTTTGTATTGGAAGGCTATCTAAATCACCAAAGTCTTATGGAAAATCTCATCCTGTTCAACCCAAACTCATTATCCGCAACCCTCCTACAACCTTCATCAAGTGGGGGGAATTAAGGAAAGAGCCTATTGACAAGGAAATTTCTACTTGGATTTACAAAGATGAAGAATACATTGAGCCTAAGCAATTGCCATTTGAGAAGTATCTAAAAGGGTTCGAGCTCATGAAGTAAAAATGATATGATGGACATAGTGGTCAAGTTGTCTAAATAAGAATGGAAAGACTGAACTGATACTACCTCCTCGCTGATGAAAGTACATTGGGCTAAGGTATGTACCCACAAAAGTAAGTATTCTTGGTAATAAGGTGTCTTTGAGTCATAATTTTAATGTTTTAGATGAAATCGAGACATCCAAGGAATACTATTATGAAACTAATTCTAATGAGTGGGAAGGGGATTCCTATGCATCCACTGATTATGAGCTAATCAATAGTTTCCAAGAAATTGACCTATTGTATTATACCAATATCATGGACAATAATATCTAGATTGATTCCTCTTGGGATCTTGATTATACCTATCTTTACCATATTGTCCTACTCATTTTCCCGTGATGATATTGATGATGGCCTACCTCTTGTCTACCTGCAATTGATAGATTGGGACCAAAAAGGACCACCGAGTTTAAACATGTTTGAGAATGACAAAGAAAATGTTGAGCTCATGGGACTTCATGAAGGAATACCAATTGGGGATCATAAAGTTGGTTTCATCATAGAGCTAGATAATGTAACATATTTTGGAGAGATTTCTCCTCCCTCTAGTGGAAAAACTGAGAAAAATGAGAAAAACAATAAAAATAAAAACAAAAAGAATAGGTCTTTAGGTGAAAACTAAAAGGCACCTTTAGACCATGAAAAGGTAAAAATAAAGGAAGTATATAAGGGTGAAAAATTCTCTTATGCACCTAAGGATGGATGGCTGGATAATCTCCCTATTAACCAATAGAGATCATGATTGCTAGTAGAATATTCAGAAGAAGTCAATCTTGGGACAAAGGATAATCCTATAATTATTCAGTGTGTGACATCTTTGACTACAAAAGAAAAACTAGAGTTCACTACATTCATTTCAAAGAGGTGAGTTAATTTTGCATGGTCACATGCTGATATGCCTAGGTTGGACCCTAAACATGTTCTACATCATCTACCATTACTTCCAAATGCTAAACCATTCAAGAAAAAATTGAAGAAAATGCACCCATAGATCACACTCTTGGTAAAGGTTGAGTTAAAGAAGCTTCTAGATGTTGGTTTTATTCATCCCATAGATTTAAAGAATAGATATGCAATCTTTTTCCTATCACTAAACCAACTGGTGGTATCAAAATATGCATAGATTTTACGGATCTAAATAAGGCTTGTCCTAAAGATGATTTCTTTCTTCCTAACATTAATATCATAGTATACCTCACAGCGGGATATGAGATTTTATCACTTATGGATAACTTTTCAAGATACAATAAGATAAGAATTACCCTTGAAGATCAAAATAAAAAATATTTCACTTGTGCTTGGGGTAACTTTTGTTGGAATTTTATACCCTTTGGTCTCAAATAATGCCAGAGCAACATATCAAAGAGCTATGACAACCATTCTACATGCATGTGCTTATGGAAGAACCATGTTCATGATTTATTGATAAATCCTTGACAAGAGGTGGTCATCTAGGACAGTTTGAATTTTTTTTCAGAAGGCTAGAAGAATATATGGTCAGGCTAAACCCAAATAAATGTGTGGCTGTGGTCCAATCAAGAAAACTATTGGGATATATTATTTCTTATAGAGGAATTGAAGTTTATCCTACAAAGGTTAAAGAAATCATATATATGCCCCCACCTACCAGCATTAGTTAGTTGAGGACTCTATAAGGAAGATTGTAGACAATCTAGAGGTTTATTGGTCATGTAGTAGATAATATTCATCAATTTAAACACTTGTTGTGCAAAGGAGTTCCCTTTATATGGACTGAATATTGTCAAGAGGCATTTCAGAAAATAAAGGTTTATCTTTAAACCCCTCCAATTCTCATGCCTCTCATTGATGGAAAACACTTAATCTTATACATATCAGCTACCACATCAGTGCTGGGGGAATTACTAGCAAAAAATGAGAATGATAGAAAACAAAGAGCTATCTACTATATCAATTTAACTCTAGTAGCATATGAGCTCAACTATGGTACCATTGAAAGAGAACGCCTCGCAATGGTTTTCACCACATAGAAGTTGAGACATTATATGTTGAACCATAGAACAAAATTGATAGCTAAGATTGATCCTTTGAAATATCTATTTACCAAAGGAACTTTGACAAGTCAACTATCAAAATGGGTCATGATTTTTAGTGAGTATGATATAACGTATGTTTATCATAGGGAAATAAAAGGACAAGTGATTTCTGATCAACTTGTAGATGCACCAATGATAGCAAATCATCCTCTAGTGTCCAACTTTCTTAATGAATCTATCTTCGCAATATAAACTACTACAACATAAAATTGTACTTTGATGGGTCCTACACAAATCATGGTTTAGGGGCTAGAATTTTTTTATCACATCTTAGGGGGGACTCCATTCCGAATTCCTATAGAATAGAATTCCCATGTATGAATAATATGGCTGAGAATGAAGAATTGTTGATAGAACTATGTATAACAATCAAGTGGAAAATCAAGGATCTTCAAGTTTATGGTGACTCACAATTGTTTGTCCATCAAGTGAATGATGATTATGATACAAAGGATGAGAAGCTTACCCCTTATAAGCACATGATGGATATTTTAAAGTCGTAATTCAATAATATTTATTTTTAGAAAATTTTGAGGATCGAAAACAAGGCAACTAATGCAATGGAAACCATTGGATCTCTCTTGGATATTCCTAACAATGCATCGCTATATGAGTTCTTGGTGGAAATTTTTTGATCACTGCATTCAAATTCCCTGAATTAGAACTTGTGTGTGAACTTGTTGGTGGGTATGTGCAGGATCATCATGGAAAAAGTAGGCCCTTAAGTGGCAATAAACTTCAGAAAATCAGAGTTAGGCAACTTGATGTAAAAATTTGAATAAGTTATCTATATTATTTCAAAAATATGTAAGAATAGAATTTGTAGAAATTTGAATTTAGTTTCTAAACTACTAGGTTTACTTAAATTAAAAAAAATCTATTTGGTGAAAATTTGAAATTTCAATGCAGTAGTACATAAATTTCAGGAAAAAAATAACAAGTAGGTGCCTATCTGACCACCCTAACCACAATAAAATGATAATATTTTTTTATAAGATTTTAGATATAAGTAGGGGATTCATGTCCTGATGTGATGCATATTTTTTTGTAATTTTTTTCCAACTAAATAATTAATTATGATTTTTTTATTACAAATTTGAAAAAATATAAAAACTTGTATGTCTAACCACCTTAACTTGGTCAAAAATTCATGAAATTCATTTTTTTTTTAATCCTATATTATGTGAAACATAGAATGTGACGCATGATTTCGATTCAAAAAATGTGATACCATTTGAAAGTTATAGATGTTTTTCGATTAGCCTGTCAATCAAGACTTTAGTCATAATTAAAATAGAAAATGAATAATAATTATTTATTAAATTCAAAGTAAAGCATAATTTATATTGGTGGAAATTTGAGAATATCCTTTAAAAATCCTTATCGTTTCATCAATTTTGGGTAAAAAAAATGTCATTAGCCACATGGGCCATCATATCACTTAGATATCACCACTTTTTGGCCCATCATGATCCTGCACATACCCTGGTCTTGAATCTAATTGGTACAGATACTTTTATAACTACTTTCATGACTAGATTATCCCTTCTAAATTGTCCACAAATCAACATAAAACCTTTATTTAGCTTCCGTCTAAATATTCCATCATTGGTGATACCTTTTACTATTGTAGCCTAGATAGAACCCTTCTCATATGACTCAACTCATATGAATAAAAAATGGCATTAGAAGAGGTACACAATGGTATATGTGCAACACTCTCTGCTAGTCCTACTCTAGCTAAGAAATTCATCTGAATGGAATACTATTGGCCTAAAATGGAGCGTGATGCATATCAGTTTATGAAGAAGTGCCACTAATTTCAAATACATGGAGATCTTGTACACACCTACAAAGGAGTTGCACCCACTTACATACTCTTGGCCCTTCTCTTAATGGGGACTAAACCTCATGGGAAAGATTCACCCTACTCCTGCTGATGGACACAAGTTTATCCTTGTTGCAACTGAATACTTTACCAAATGGATTGAATCCATTTTGATGACCTACATTACTAGAAATGAAATATGCAGGTTCATCCTTAACTACATCATATTCCAATATGGTGTTCCCCAATCTATCATTACAGATAATGGTCGTCCATTCAAGAATCAAGATGTCTAAGAGTTATGTGAGAAGTTTCATATCCAACATCAGTTCACCACTCCCTACTACCTTCAAGGAAATGGTAAAGCTGAGGCATCTAATAAAACTATACTTAAAATCTTAAAGATTATCGATGACACTAGTTGTGATTGACATGCTTGACTCAATCCTTCATTATGGGCCTATCACACTAGTATCTATACTCCCATAGGATCCACCCTATATTCCCTTGTCTTTGGGTTAGAATCTATTCTTCTCATTGAGGTCGAGTTACCATCCTTGAGGCTATCCATGCAACAATTTATTAATGAAGAAAAATATTGCATAGCCCATTTGCATGAGCTTGAGTTATTGGATGAGAAAATGCATAATGCCTTAACCCATTTATAGGCATATCAAAACTATCTTCAACGCAATTATAATAAGAAAGTTCAAGCTAGATACTTTGACATTGGTGACTTGGTTCTAAAAGAAAATCCTAAGAATAATATGTATCATGAAAAGCTCGAAAAGTTTGAACCCAATTGGTTGGGGCCCTACATCATCACAACAACATATGGGTCTAGTGCTAATCAATTGTCTACTCCTAAAGGTGAAATATTACCTCAACCTATCAATAGCATGCACCTTTGCAGATATTAAACATAGCCTCCAAAGAATCCCTTTGAAATTCAAAAAATTTAAATTTTAAAAAAAAAATCAACAAAATAGTCGCCCTGATGAAAACCTAGCAAACAAGTATCTTGGTGATAACAAAAAAAGTTAAGAAAGTGAAAAAAATAAAAAAATAGTAAATAGAAATGATTTTCCCAATAGTGAAAACCACTTTGGTAGTGCTTTGGGTAAGAACCATGGTGAAAACCTAGAAAAATTTAAGCACCATGTGTAGTCAGTCTTTGCTATATTATCTACCATCATTCTAATTTTTCTTTCACCTCCATGCACTCATCCTTCACTTACCATAATAAAGATTTTTCATCCTTCATGAGATAGAGAGAGGCAACACAAGGCCATTTCACCAAATAAGGAGTGAATAAAAAAGATGCATAATTTACATATTGTACAGGCTTTTAAAGCCATGAAAAAGGTGATAGGTGAGAAACTTCCCATCACAGGAAAAACTAGTTGGGATATTAAATGTACTAATAAACTATTCTTCCTAAGTAAACTTAAGAAGGTAAATGGTAAAAACTATTTACTCTAACACCCCCCTTAAGTGCAACTTAGGGAGAATTATTATGCAAAAATGAAGATTCAATATAGGTCCTAGCTACACAACCATGTTAGGTACCCATTTACAATTCAAAAAGGAAATCTCTCACAACCAAAGAAAAGTAGAAAAACCTTATGGGAAAAAACCCCTCTCCAAAAATGAGAAAAGAAAACAAAAACAATGCATGGATGGAGGACTCAATCACACCCCCCAAGTACCACATACATAATGTATATACAATTAATAGCTCCCCATAAGAGGGAAAGAGAGAGACTATGTAGCCCCTCCATAATGTGTAACCACCTACAAAAATGGTAAGTGCCTGAAGAAAAAACATGATCTAGTGTCGACAAACAAATCATCTCCCTTTTGGAAGAAACAAAACCAAGTACAAATTAACATATGCTTCCCATTCTAGATAGGAATGAGCAAGTGAAATCCAAATGTAGGATGAAAATGTCTCTAAAATCTACTCGTGTCACCATGACCTTGGAAGATGATGCCTTGAACCAATTTGGAGAATGCCCAATCACAATAGGAGGTGACAAACAAGGCACCACTAGAAATTGATTATGAACATTCTCCAAAGACTGAGATGGAGTGACAATATTAGTACCACAACTATCATCAAATATGAGGGATATACCCTCAAAAGTGTCTTCTAAGTCAGAAATATGAGACTCCACGAACAATGAACCAATGCCTGAAAAATAAGAATCCAAATCAGGAAGACAGTGATAATCCTATTGAATAGGAATGATAGGAGCCTCAATCCATGACTCTACACAATGAGTCACTAAAGGTGAAGGTACATCAACTTTCCCTCATGGAGTAGAACGAGCATCTAAAGAACCCTCATCATCCTCATCTAAAGACTCAAAGTATTCCTACATAGTAGCATGATCATAGGGTATCCTGTCTAAAAAATGAAGAGGCACAAGACAATCTAAAACAAGATCATTTGGGAATAGTTGAGTATCAGAATCTCCATGTATTTCCCAAATTCTATTCCAAATAATATGAGGACACTCAAAATGATCAATAGCATTCAAAGTGGCATCATCAATATGCATTGCAATAACTCCTAGGACATGATGCCTTTTGCAATTCCATGCAAATTTCTTACTATTAGTACTAGGAAGGGGAACAAGATTATATAAAAGTGGCAACAAATCAAGCCATCTAAGATGTTTTATGATACCATCTCTCCATTGTTTATAGTTTCCCCTTTCCAACACAATCACATCAGGATGCAATGAAAACCCCATAATCAACTATGACAAATCTCTAAAAATACAAAAAAAGTAACCTTCAATAACAATTAGAAACTCCCAAATACTATAAATGAAGTGAAACCAATATTGAACATCAACATATTCAAAGCACCACCAAACAAAAAAATATGAGAGAAATTCCTCAACCACTGTAAAGGTGACAAAACTGCCTTTCCGTTGATATCTAGTTTGCAAAAATCAGCATGCATTTGTGAAAGATATGCAAAAATGAAAAAAGGCCTATAGAGGCACTTTCAAAATCTTCTAGAGCTCTCGACCACACCATACAACCATAGAATGCACGGGGGCTAAAAAATGAGCCTCTCAAGCCAAGTGAACTCCAAATCACTAGGTTTGAGCACAAGGGACCAAGTCACACCACCAAGCAGTCAATTGCCAAGAAAAATACATTTCAAGGTAGATCATGCATGCGCAAGGACCTTCCACTAGTCACATGAGCCTTTACTCACAATATGCTTATTTGCATCAACATATATGAAGACCAATAAACACATCTTCAAGATCAATGTGGGATTAAAGTCCCAAATAACATTACAAATAGCCACAGATGGGCCGACCTCCAATGAACCCTAGCAAATATTTGATTGAAAACTTTAGAAAAACTAAAGTCTGCTGCAAAATCAACCAATCAGGGAAAAATTACACTTGGAAATCCAAATCGAGGACTCCCAAACTACAAATACAAATGTTGAATCCTTCTCAAAAAGCACACCTCCAGTTGGAAACTATGACCTCTACTCCAAACAACAAATTTGTGCCCTTTCTGTAATCAATTTGATGCCCAAGTAGCAATGGAAACACCGCCTAAGTAATTACCATAGAGGACAAAATCCACAACCAACAAAATCATGGAAAAAAATGCCCCTCTACTCAAGGAAAATTGCACCCAACATAGAGGATAGCAACTAGAAAGAAAAAATGTTAGAAGCAATTAGAATCAACCTCCACACAACAAATAAGGGATTTTATTGGCAACAACTCAGCAAAATCATCCCTCTCAAAGCAAGGCGCAGTCTTTAGAAAAATCATGCCACCTTTTTCTTGGAAAAAAGAGAAAACCACCTCTCTTGATACAATGATGCCTCCAAGTAGAGAACACGGGTTTTCAAATAGATGGTGTAGCCTTTGAACTGAGAAAATCGGGCTTCAATTGTTGGAATAAATGGCAAAAAAATGCCTCCACAACAAAAAAAAATCAAGCCCTTCATCAAAAAAATGGCACCGTCTAGAAAAATAGCGGCTTTCCAAATCGTGCCAAAGGATTCGCTATATTGGGCGCTTCAAAACAAAAAATTCCCTCTCAAAATTGAGAATCAAGCTTCTCAGAAAAAATGCCTTTCAACAGGTTAGAAAGAAGCACCTCTGCCAATGAAAAAATGCTGCCAACAATTGAGTAATCAAGCTTCTTACAACGCAAAATCATAGGCTGAGAAGAATTAGAGCCTCCACAAAATATGATGCCAACAAAAGGAAAATTAAAAATTAAAAATAAGGCAATTTTGAAAGTTAAAATTTTTCAAATGTTGAGCAAATAGATGATCTCACACTCTGATGAAAAATCTCGAGGAAGGAGTTGCAAATTGGGTGGCTCTGATACCATGTTGGTGTTAGCCCAAGATCATCAACTGTAGAAAAAATATCCTTCACAAGACAGAGAGAGGCAACACAAGGCCATTTCACCAAATAAGAGTGAATAAAAACATGCATAATTTACATATTGTACAGATTTTTAAATCCATGAAATAGGTGATGGGTGAGAAAGTTCCCAGCCCAAGAAAAACTACATGGGATGTTAAATGTACTAATAAACTATTTTTCCTAAGTAAGCTTAAGCAAGTAAATGGTAAAAACCATTTACTCTAACACTTCACTTATCATAATAAAGCTTTATCATCCTTCTCATGGCTTGAGAACCCTTGAAATTTAGCATCATTTTCCTTTCATGACCATCCTTGGCATCCATCAATCCCCTCACACATAATAAGTTAGTTTAGTACGTGACAAGGGGCAATTCCTAAACTTACATCTTCATGGGATCTTGAACCTAGTATCAACTTTTACAACCTTCAAAACCCCCAAAAAAATCATAAAACTTTCAAAATCGAAAAAAATCATCAAAATCATCAAAAAACCATCAAAAATCTAAAAAAAATCGTAAAACATCAAAACTCCAAAAATAGGGTCAAAGTCAATCTATGTCAGTCCCAGTCTAGTCTAGCTATGTTGTCTCTATGCATTGCTATGTAGACAAGGCCATCTTTCAATGAGCCCCTAAGGCACTAGGTTAGTACCTTAGGGTTTTGTTGAGTTGAATCAATCATGCTTCACATCTTAATAATAAGTCATTTTTGGTCTAAGTCAGTCAATGTCTCTATGTGTATAACGTAGGCAAGGCCATCCTTCGATGAGCCCTCAAGGCGATAGTTCAAGTCCTTTAGGGTTTTTCGGGTCTAGATTGGTCGACTATCATTGGTCCTATAACAATTTTTCCCTTTCTAAGGTCAATACCTTCAAACACAAGCAATCAAATAATTATCCAAACCAAATCTCAAATTAACAAATCAACTATTCATTTGGTCTTCAATGCAAATTGGTCAATTGCCTAATCATCAATATTTGTTAAGTCAAAGGTCTTCTAATTTTGTCCTATTTAAGACGCGTCCTTCTTGAATTGGGGCATTTGTCATTTTTCAACTTTATCATTTTCCTTATATAGGATATATCTTTACTGAAACCAAGAATAGTCAATTATTCAATAAATCTTATCGATCAGCCTTATCAATAAATCAACCTTGTCACCTAATCAATCTGGTCAATCTATTAATCAATCTTGTCAAACAATCATCCAATCTCATCAATCCTATTATCAAATAAAATCTAGAAAATGATCTAAATGTTTGTTGAATTTGTTTGTTTAGTTTGTCTTATCTTTTTTATTTGTTTTTGGTCATGTTACTAGTCACCTCAAGGATGTCCTAAGAAGGATTTAGAGGAGTGACGATGGATCATGACCTCTTTTTCTTTTGATTCTTTTCTATGGTTTATCTTGATAAAAAGACTGGGGCAATTGGGTCCTTAGTGATGGCACCTACAAATGTTTCAAATTTGAAGTGCCCATGTTGGAAAAAATTGCCTTTGCACACTCAAAAGGTGCACCTACAAAATCTGCCCAAGTGACCTACTTTGGAGGGTCACCATTCAGTGTCAACTGATTTTTAAAACAAAAGGATTGTTTCTCTCCATTATCCTCACATTCATGTACTCTCTACTCTAATTTCAATGCCTCATGATCAGATTTGTTATTTTTACCAGGCCAAAAGAAACTGCAATTTGCTCTGTTTTCACACTTGCATTTTCAGAGCTTTTCAGGGTGGTCAAGTTTGACCCTCAATTTCTTTTGAAGAATGATGATTCAACGGTAAAAATATTTCCAACATACTAAGTGAACCCAAATGACCTACTGTGTCTGGTGGCAGTTCCCCAGGAGAGGATTTGATATTTTTCCAAAATGACAACTTGGTGAGCTTTAATTGGCTTTAAATCATAATAGTTGCAAAAAGTCTGAGTTAAATATATTTCACCTCATGACTTTTTTTTCCAATAAATTTATTGCACTCCATTCTTGGGTTAAATTTCTATATGCCTACTAAGTATCAAGGTCTCAGGATAAGTTTTGATGGGTTATTTAATCATTTTCTGATCGCGACAAGGTAAAGAATGGTGTTCCAAAAAGTGTCACATTTTGCAAATCTAAGGACAACCCATTTCTTTTTTTGGTTTGAAACATCTCCAAATCCATTCTTGTCAAAATCAGAGATCATCTGATGCATTATTTTAATGAATTTTAGTTACGGCAAAGGCATTCTAAAGGTTAGTTTACAAAGGAGATACCTGAAATATTTTGGTGATGCAAGTTTTGAGGAAATGGGTTTTCTCTAAATGAATTATCGAGTCTATGTGAAAATTTTCAAGGCTTCAGGTGTCCCATTTTTTCTGTAATAAATTTTCTCTAAATGGGCCATAGTCGAAATTGAAAAATTAACATTTCTCTATTGTTTAAGTTGCTAATGTTTAAAATATTTAAAATATTTTACATATTTTAAATATTATTGCAATGAAATTGTACGAGAAAGAGGGAATTTTAGGGAGAAAATAAATATTATAAAGTTAAACTTTACAAAATCACTTTTCTCTTAAGGCATTAAGGTTTTCCCGCTTGCCCGTGGCAGTAATGCTCACCGCACAAACAAACTAGAGGGGAAGCAGGGAGTGGAGAAGATTCTGCAACAGGCATGAGGGTGAATTAAATTATTTTTAAATTTTATGTTATTTTTATTGTTGCCCACCAGCCCATGGTAACAAATGCTGCCGACAGCAGAAACTCGCGAGAGCACGGGGAGAATGCTAGAGGCAATGTTTGGTGCAGATTTTGATCTGATATTTTTATTGCAGGCAACATTAAGGCATTTCTTTCTCCATTAAGGTGGCCATGATGATTTTCAACAAGAATTGTGGGAAAAAATCAAAATGCAATCACGTTTTTGGTTTTTTGTGAGATTTTGGGGGTGTTTTGGAGCTCAAATTTGTTGTTCCATGCTTGGAATTTGTCTCCTGATCATTCTTAGTGCTTGGAAGGAGATTTTAAGCATGTCTGGGATGATTTTTTGTAGTCGACAGCTGCAAAAACGCCCTCTCATTGAGAAAATCGATCCCAAATTGCATTAACAGTAAAAATGTATCAAATTTATTTGGAGAAATGTCATTGTTGGCCATAGGAGGATCTGGAGTTTCACGTCTGCAAATAGTAATGATGCCACCATGATCGATGAGAAGCAACAAAGTGTGAAGCAATAAAGTGCAACCGAGTGAAAAATGTTTTCACCCACTTCCCCACAAGGAACATAGATGGTATCATCATAGAGGCACAAAGGCATGGCTATTGGCTCCTCAAAAACAAATATTTTAGGTTTTTAAAATATTTTATTCTGTCGTTTGAAAGGATACCCACCAGCCAGAATGAAACATTGATGTTGTGAGGAAAGGAAGTGGGATCAAATATTCACCAGCCTTTATCTTTAAAAAGTCAAATTTTAAATGATGTGGAAAGTATGGGTAAATAATTTTGTGGCTTGATAAAAGATTAAAAGGTTTTCATTGTTTTAAATAATTTTTTTTTTTAACTTTGGTTGGGAGAATATTGTGGAAGTGTGAAAAGGGGCATGAATGAAAATTTTATGAAGTGAATTAGTATTCACTTTAAGAGCAAAGGGGCAGAGTAAAGGGGCTTTCATGGGAAGAACTAATTTTTCACCATAGGGGTAAAATGGAGTAAAGTTTTTCACAATGCAGGGGTAAGATGTTTTTTTGTTGGAGACTAAAGGTGAATATAAGATAAATATAGAGATAGAAAATAAGGCAAAGTGTTGAAGAGATATTTTCAACAACAAGGCATGGGTGAAGCTTCTTCAACAAGCAAAGGAATTTATAGATCAAGGGAGTTGAAGATGGCATATGTCAACAACAGATGTAGCTTTAGGGTTTCTCTCCTTCTATATCTCTTCTTTTTCTCTCATTTGTAAGGGTTGGATCATTCTTTTATGTCTCATGAGAATACTCTTGTAACAAAGTCTAAAATGTATAGTGATTTGTTTTAGGTTTCTGAAGTTTTTTGAGTCATGTAATGAAGAATTTATTCACAACAATGTTATCTTTGCAAGTAAATGATCATATATTCTGAGTTAGTTGTCTCCATTGTACACAATGCATAGATTATAAATAGAAGAAATCAAGGGTTTTCTGATATTTGTCTTCTTGTTTCTCTTTGAATGTCTATTCTCTGTTGTTACTTTCATTCAAAGAATGAATTCAATTGTAGGAACATAAATAGAGGTTTGTGCCACTATATGCGTGGATTGATAAAGTATGACTAGTTTGGCTTCTAGTATCAATGATGCAATGCATCATTTGATAGACATAAAGATGATAGAGTAAAAGCTACAATGAGTTTGAAGTTTTATGGTTTAGGTGACTCCACCCTGGAATATGACACTAGTCTCTTGATGTTACAGTTTCCTGAGTTTATTTTGTGAGTAGCTACATATTTTAAATCAAATTACTTATCTATCTCTATATGTTTGTGTGTTGAGCTTTAATGAATCATATCTCTCATGTTTAGTGTGTACACTACCATAAAGGTCAGCCATACCTTCAAGGTATTGTGTCTACTAAGCATATAAAGGAGATTTATCTGTTTACATTGTATTTGGTACTTTAACACACAAGTATCTATAAATATATCGTTGGGATTACCCTCCCTAGTTTAACAGAGGTAGAAGTGCAAAAGTTTTTAGTCTCTTTGACTGAATCTTGTTTGTTGGCCAAATTAAATCTCTGAGTCTGAATATGAGAGAGTGGCTACTCTTTAGGACTCATTGCATCTATTGATTTGGGAACCAACACTTATTATGAGTCATTGCATTCCTTGTCTATTTGGTGACTATCTATTTCTTGTAAGTAGTAACATTACACACCTTGGTCTATGATATACCATTATGTTTGTGATCCACTTACCATGATTTTGTCACCCAATGATGATAAACATGTAAGTTGACATCTATTAAAGAATAATATCAATCCATTTTCATTTGAGTAATATTGTAGTAATTTTTGTCTTCTCTGTACTAACATCCATCTTCTTCATGCTTCCACATTTTCCATCTGTAATCATCTCGATGGAATCCTACGAAACACAAAAATATCCTACATACATAATCATGATAGAAGCATAATATACATCATCATAGTCATATTAGGTCATCCATATTGCATTTAAAAATACAAACAAATAGGTAGCATCATTAAGTATCATACATGTAGTTGCACACATTACATGTCATAATCATGTAGTATCACACTATGTATACATAAATCATCAACATACATCTCATCGTGTACATGTTACATTTACACATCATTCCATTTTCCATATCCATAATTTATATTATTTACCCATATTATTGTATTACATCGCATTACAATCACAAAACATCCATAACACCATAAAGCACGTATCACATGTGCATCCATATAGGTGTCATAATCATATAAAATCATTCTACATAAAGATTGCATAAACATAAAAATAGATCATATACATCCATCATACATTCATCCATGCATCATAAGATAGTGAATCATACACATCATACCTCATATACATCATACATCCATAATGCAACGAAACATATAGAAATGCATGGCATAATCATAATAGATCATCTCATAAACAAAAAGGCATAACATCATCATCCATCATATCGAAACATGCATAATAAATAACATAAGTCATATAGTAGCTGCCAAAATCATGTATCTCATATATATATATATATATCAAAAAAATCAGTTTCACAATACAATATCAGTATGGATATTAAAAATGGAGCTCATAGGCTTGATCAAATTACATATATATGTCAGCACATCTAAAACAAAATAAAAGGAAGCTAGTCGGTGCTCCCCCTGTTGCTTGTTGGGGAGGGACCTATGGAAGGTGGTCTGTTATCTTGAGGCTGGTGTGATCTTGATGCCCTATGCCCTAATCCTGATGGCTACTAATATGGAGATGTCTGTGGCTATGAGACCTCACCGCTACTCTGACTCTATCTCGAGTGAGACTTGGGAGAAGTTCATCTGTCTATACTCGAGAGGCACCTCTCCCTCATATAGATCCCAGTAATATTTCTCTACTCTAATAAACCTTTGTAACTCCCAGAGAATGTCTGCTATCAAGACACTGCCTCTACTCATGAAATCAATGGAGGTCTGCTCTACACATTGGGCCCTGATAATGACCATGTCCCACTCAACCCACAACTACTGTACCTCGGTCTATGTTTCCTATAGTTGTACTTGTATCTCTGCAATCTATGCATCAAAAAAATTTTCCTCTACCCCCACCTCCATCCTCTCCACAATGGGGATCTCCTCTAACCCCTCCTCCATGACAACCCTCTCTCTCTCTCTCCTCCTCCTGTCAGTATGTCGTCTCCTCATCTCAACCAAACTCCCCTACAACGACATCTATCTTGATGTCCACCACC
This sequence comes from Sequoiadendron giganteum, assembly GCA_007115665.2. Taxonomy (NCBI): domain Eukaryota; kingdom Viridiplantae; phylum Streptophyta; class Pinopsida; order Cupressales; family Cupressaceae; genus Sequoiadendron; species Sequoiadendron giganteum. The sequence goes on along the minus strand of CM021101.1, from coordinate 121,368,118 downwards.
GACTACTCATTTTCCTATCTCTCCACCTTGTGAGGAGGTACATCTTCCTATCCTAGACGTACTATGGCCTCTACTCTAACCTCACCCTCCTGACAAGGAGCCTCCTTGGCTACCTACCTACCTCCCCTTGGTGGATGAGCTGGATGAGGTGGACATCTATCTCTACCTCTACCTCATGTATATCAACTACCTCCTCTCTCTCCTTTATCCCCGTCATCCCCATCATCCCCTCCTCTCCCTCCTTGGCTTCCATCCTCTCCTCAACCTTGAGCTCAACCTCAAATTCTACCCCTTGACCCTCTTGCTTGCCTCTACACAAGTGTTGGTTCATCAAGATTTTTTGATGGCACTGGCCTATTCTATGCCCATCATTCATCATACTTTGGTGTCATCACTATATCTTCAACTTCTATCCCTACTCCCCACTAAAATGGTTGTAGAGTGTCAATGTCCTACTCCATTGTCATGACTAGAATCATCAAACCTCATTATTTTAATTAATTTATAGATCATGCAAACTTGGTCATGCCTACTGGTAACCCCTATCTCTCTCCAAACTACAAGTGCACCCTCTCTGGAGAATATCTCTCAATAATGTGTTGCCTTTGCACTATGCATCCAATCAACTATCAGGCTTGTCAACAATAGGGTAAATGATCATCATCATCAAAAAAGGGAGTGCAATCCATGTAAGGTATCCATATGAATTAATTTAACAAGTTAATGGTGTTCCTCCAATAAAAAATGTCCCCGACATCTATCTAAATTATTGTTCCCCCATAAATGAATACATATGACAATCCATCCCCAAGCTACCTCTGGACTAGCATTAGAACACCACAATGTGTGCCCATGCCCAAACCATCAGAAGATTCATCCCAAAATTTATAATCTATGCATCCCAATGTGCCACATCATGGAGCTTAAAATATAGCATGGCCAACATTCATTGTCCCCAAGCATAGACAATATCTCAAGTAAGCATCTTGACTAGCATCTCCCCCAACCGACCAAAAATACATGTCCCTACCAATCAAGGAACATGAATCCACCAATCATACTGCATAAGATAACTGTTGATCATCAAACCTTGTGCCTCTTTGATAGTCTTATGGTAAATTCAGTGAGTGGGGGAACAATATGCGCTTCATTGAATACCTCTGGGATTTTTATAGAAATTTGGCTCCTCTCTGAGTTTCGAAAAAGAGTAGAAAGAAATGTAAACAGAAAAATATTAAAAGTGGTGATGTGGAAACACTTTTACAACATTTCAAAACCATAAAAATCCTTCTATGAGTGACATAATAGACACAGAACACCACATCCCTTCATTGTTGGGAAGAGAACGAACAATGGAGGCTAGATACAAGCACAAATGCAGTCATTCAATCCACTTGCAAGAAGTGCATATTAAGATCCGACCAAATAAAAAAGTTCAAGAATTAATAGAAAAACATTCAAAAGAAACATAAGCTCTTCCTCCTAATATAGCACATCATGAAGAAATGATAATCCTTCAAAGAAATCAGAGAATTCCAATGACATAATCCAGTTTCTATAGATTATAACTTAATCATATACACAAACAACATGGAAATCCGATAATCAAACTATTCAAATTAAGCAAGAAATAGTGTTCTATTATGGACAAAGATATAAAGAAATAAATATCGACAAAGACCATATCATGCACAATTTAAAATATTTCTTCCAAATAGCCTGTACTTCAAATATAGATGAACTTTAAAATAGAGATCGGATTCCAATCCAATAATAGTTTGATCATATAAAAGAAATAATATGACAAGGTGAATCAGTGCTCTGTAAACTTCAAAAGAAAATATTTCTACCAACTATGAAAGCTATGGAAAATTTTCCAATATGAAAACTTTAGGAACCCTTTCTTCATGTTGTTGTTTCTAATTTATAGCCACCAAGGAGAGAGAAATTATGACCTCATTTAGAATTAATGACTACCACACGTCCACACCCGATAGATTGGAAATTGGATACTTGATCTTTTGTTAGGTCATTGCAATCCTGTTCATCAACTTTCAATTACCCCATTAATATCATTTACATATTTCAATAGGATTACCCCTCGTAATCACTCAAATCCTAGAAAGATAGTCTAGCAAAGTCTTGTCGGTTAATCAAGTGGCTTTGGTGGCATTGAATTATGTCCCTTCATTAGAACAAGGCAACATGCATTCCAACGGTCTCTGAATGAAGAATCCCAAGATACAACTCCTCTAGCGCAAAGAGATGACATGTCACATGGGCAGATAATTTTAGATTCATGAAAAGCGGATTTAAGAAATCGTCTACCAAGCCAACACGTGGTCTAAATTCCAGCTGAGAAGAAAGTGATTAACAAAGCATGCGAAGCCACCACATGGACCATTGGACACCCATTAGAAATGCAACCTCTTTGTGCGTGGATCTTCTTGAAGACAAAAACAAAGCCAAAAACCAAAATTACACTAAGGAAAATTTTTGCTTCATAGTTCTAGTGACTCACAGGGAGATTCGCTTGCGAAGGCATGAACCTAAACTTTTGGTCATTCTTGCAGTTTGAGGAAGGAAAAATGTAACATCTCCCAATTAGCATCAGTCAGTTGAGAAAATATATAGAAGGATTTATATGCTTGATCTAGCTCAAAGATTTCTGTGAAAGAAACAAATCCCCATCTTGTTGAAATGGCTCCCAGATGATAGTAAAGACGAGAAAGTTGAAGAACTTAATTCTCAACATCGTCTGCTATTGGTGTTCAACTTAAGTCTAGAAATTCTACAGAAGTCCAAACCTCATTTATGACCTCTTCTATAATCTACTCAATAGACAATACATCTCCATTCACTGAAAGGAAGGGAGGTAACCCAAATTTGTATGACTCTGAAATCCTTCTTGATTTCATCAACCCTCTTGTTTAACACCACTTGGCTCTTCTTGTTCCTAATCACTACCTTATGACAGTGAGAAAAATTTCTTGCTTTATTAGAGGCAACCCTTTGATCTGTAATACCTACACTTCTCAGGGCCTCATCTATCACCACCCAGAGTTTGGAGATCAAGTTTTGTAACTCAGACACTCAGGGAGCATACTTCTGAAGAGTTTGGTCATCCAACGAACTGACCTTTTCATTTTTTTCTCAAGCATCCCTCAAAAATTATAAGGTCGGTTTAAGAATGATGAGCACAATAATGATTCACTCCCAATAGGTGGATACCAACCTTCTCTTTATATGAAGGGTCACAAACCTTTGTTCAGCTACTAACTCTTCTTGTAGTTGAGTTTTTTTTCTTTCAATCTCTACTCCAGTTGATCTCTTCTCTCGATATCCTTTGCTAGTTCATAAACTAATTTTGCGACCTCTTAATTACGAGCATGCAAATAAGAATCGACTTCCTGTTTGTCACTTTTTAGCTTTTCAATCTCCTCTCGGACCTTTTGTAGATTGTTGGAAACCTTGAGATTGGATACTATCCATCTCCTTCTTTATACTCTCTCGAACATGCTGGTGTTCTGCACTAGACTGGCACTCAACTACAAGCTCACCTTTCAACCTTTTTGTTTCACTATACAGCTAGATTGACTCATCTTGAAGCGCTACAAGAGATCATGTTGGTTCCTCTTGTTGGTCTTGCACTTGCATTATGGAGGTCATTTCATCATTTTAGACCTCGAGTTCCAACTTAGCCGATTCACTATTTCTTTTACATTGTCTAGCTCATCGTCGCAGTTTCTCAACTACCGATCTAGCCACTCATAATCTATGTATACTATCTTCTGAGTGCTCTTGGCTAGATCTACCTTCTCACATAAATGAATCTCATTCAAATCTAGACCCACTTCTCTGGTATCATTATCCTCCATTTGCATCTATCCTTTGGGTTGGGTTACAAGGGGCTTCATGGTAGTGATCCATTAGGAGTTTCATTCTTCATTAAAACAGGTTTGAATCTTTTTAACAGCTGGTACTCGACATTTTTCTCTCTTCTTTTCTAATTTCTATTTTTTCGGGCCAACTTAGTTACATTGAAATGCTTATGAAGAGTCTATGGGGAATCAATTCTATGTGCCACCATAGAAGCACTAGGAGGCAAACTGAAAGGAGTAACAGAAGGGGACACTTCAAATGTAAGGGCATGTGGTGAGGTGAATGGGAGAGTAATCATTGGAAACAACGGGATGCCAAATAGAGATTGGGCACTAGAAGTACCAGTTGGAGTAAAAAGAGGAACGAATTAAATAGGCGATTTATGTCTGAATGTGGACAGGCTTGGGGTAATAGGTAGCATGGATGATTCAGCTTTCTCAATCGGGTATCTAGATATGGCGATTAAAGAATCAATAGCAGCCAAAGAAGATGCTTCTTGCTTGGCATGCAGAGGCACGTCACTTGGTATATCAAAAATGGCATGGGTTCTTTCAGAACCAAGATCTCAAGGTCAATAGGCGGAGGATTATTTTCAATGGGTGGGAGCAAAGGATTGACCAAAGATGTACTAATAGGAAGAAGAGGGGGAGAAAGACTTACCTAAACCACAACCTTCTGAACATTTTGGAGAGAAAAATTTTCTTCTTCATTTCCAGTGACTGCATCAGGTATTTCCAGGTCTTGGACTTGCCGTATCTTTGTTCGACCCAAACTAGAGCATCCTGATCCCTTAGCAGATGATCCCATTGAAGTTTGACCTTCTTGTTTGGTGATTGATTCTCTTGGGGACCATCATGTTCTCTTCCCTTTGGACACCGGTGAATGATGCAGCTTGTGAGCCCTTTCTCTTAGAGATTTTCCCTCTATTGGACTCTTGTGGTCGAGAAGTATGGCATGGAAGTTGCTCCTCAGTTACTTCATGGCTAGACTCTAGGTTGCTATTGCCAGAATCAGCTTCTTGGTCATAAATGTTCTTGAACTATTCATCATATGGGCGAAAGTCTCCAAGCAACTTATCAGTACCTCCCATTTCTTATCAGAATCTCTAGAAGTCTACCATCTTGCATTTTGACCACTCTTGCTGCTTCATCTGATTTTTGAGGGTCTTACTTATCGGAACCTCCCTTTGATATCTTTCCTATGGTGTATAGAAACTCAACCACTTTGGCATCTTAGTTGGTATGAGGGGAAATTTAACATACAAATTCCAACTTCTCCTGAATCGGGTTCCTTTTGGACTCCACATATTCCCGCATCTCATGCTTCAGGGGAAGTTTCTTTGACAAATTGTAGTCCCATGTGTTGCATATAAGGACTAAGCCTAGGGCCGCCAATAGATGGGCCAATTCCTTCTATGCTTCATGCTTCTCCAACACTACCTTCTTGATTGCAATGCAAATAGGAAGTAGATATAACTTTGTTTTTTTTTCCCTTGTCATAGGCATTGTCGGCAAGAGTTACTTGATGACATGCCACCAACGCAAAGACCCAATCCATCACAAATTTGGGGACTTGGAAGGGTTCTCTGAAAAAACCATGATATTTGATAAATGTAAAATCTTCCTTGAAGAAATAATCTATCGAGGTTGATGAAATTTTAATCCATTTCTCAACCTCAGGGGATAACCAGTTTATTGAATGTGGCAATAGCTCTTGTAACACCGGTCTCAAAAAGTGGTGCACAAACCAGTAATAATTACTTGTTCTTGACAAGACATAGGTCCATATAGAAATGGGATAATTTAATCCCTCTTCATCAAACCTAGAGACAACCAAATTTCTCTCCAGAAACCCAAAGTTTTGATGCAAAATTAAATGGACCAAGAAAGAAGAATACCTAAATTTAGACTCAACTTGGTAATTCTTCAGCTACATCAACATGTTTGCAGCTATTAAATTAGTGAAATCAAAATATCCTTTCTCCCACTCCCACTTAATTATCAGAGCCAAATCCATTTGGAAAGAATGGACCTCTTCATCATCATTCAGGCTGAAAATATAGGCCAGCATAGAGAAAATATCTCGTGTGTTATCTATGAAATTTTGGATTGCCAAGGGAAAAACAAAATGGCCTCTAGTAAGCCTTTGCTCTATCACATCATAATAGAAACGCTCTCTCTCATTTTATTCCTCCCAATAGACCTTCATATCTTCTTCAATGAATGGCTCAACACATTCGTTGGGAGGGATGCACAACATCTCTCATATAGTTGGAGCATAAATCGTGTCCTTGATCTTGTTGCCTATTATGGTTTTCTCCATTGAACCTTCTGGCACATGTGTCCACTAGCTCTAGGCATGGATGTATGACAAGTATCATGAATTGTGGTAGACCAAAATTGCAGAGCCGGGAAGTAAAACCCTCAGAGGTACCATGATCTTTCATTCTCTAAAATACTCCCTCTCTGAGATTTTTAGGGTTTTTTTGCCAATATTGGGTCAAAAACATTGTCAGTGACATCTCTCACCGCTTCTCTTCTAACACTTTTGTCCACCTGTACCTTCTTATAGAGCTCGAACATTTGATCGTTAGGAACTAGAGTGTTAGCAAATGATCTTCGTCCAAATACTTTGGTTAAAATGGGCCTCTTTGATACATATTTTGTCCTTCTTCCAGTTCTTGACAGTTCTGCCATGGCTGCTTCAAAAGTTGTAGAGAGTTTTCACTAAATGACCACTTGCTTTTTGCTTTCCTTGGGAAAAAACCTACCTTTTGGTGTAATTAATTTCCTTAAGAACTATGCACAGTTAAGGCTATGTCATTACCGCTGGTCCATTAAATGTTGCCAACGAGGTGATATGTGTGGGTGAGAGATCTATATCCCTCTAGAATGCCAAAAACTCTCCAAGAATCAAATTAGTACATTCCATTCACCGCCTCTTTTCACAAATAAGCTCATTGTCTCAGGGAGAGTGCCCTTAATTATGCCAATCTTACTTAGTGATACAAAGTACCTTTGAAAAGATGCATTCATTAATTTGTCAGATATTAGTGCATTAATCCATGTCTTTTCACTTATGCGAGCTAGTTGATGTTGATGATGGCCAAGGACACATGTCAACGATCAACTTATGTGATCATTTACTCTCAATGCCAAAAGTTAATTTTGAAACATTATGTCAGATTTTCCATATGATTTATTCTCTGTTCGCCAGCTACTTTGATATTTTCCCATTGTTGTCTAACCAAAAATAGACTTTCCATTGTTTGGGTTCACTAGCATCTCTTTTCTATAAATAGCTATGCCACCTCAAGGCTATATTCATTCAAAAAGTAATAATTTGGAGTTTATCCAGCTTCTCACGTATCTACATATCAACTTTCACTCTATTGATTTAACCATGTCTGTCGGCCTACGTACTCCTATTTTTATTCTTCCATGAAGGCCTAAGGTCAGAATTTAGCGGAGCCTAGTCGGCCCCAAAGCAGGGCTAGTGGGATACAATAAGGCGGAGCCCAGTTCAATTAGAAGCTAGGACTGACCAAAGGAGAGTGGACCCCACCAACCAAGGAATTCACCACCACCCCAGATCCACCAGCGGCATAGTATGCCTTCACTGGAGAGATTACAACTAACATAATTAAATGCCTGGTAAAGAGGTGCGATCGACTGCAGGTAATTTCCTTTTGATGGGTCATTGGCATGGACTTCATTGAAGATGCAAACCAGCTGAGGAGCAACTGCAATCTCATATCCCGCTTTGTGGCCTCTCCCTTGGACCTAAATATCACCAAACCAAAGATTTTGGAGCAGTGTCACCAAATGTTTGATGTGTCTCTACTAGAAGGGCTCAACGAAATTGTTCCAGTTTTCATACCTGGTGTCAACATTCCTAGCGCAATGGACCTTTGATGATTCATTGATCATGGTGTGGACGTGCCTTGGCTTCCTTTTGTGAGAAACTTCTACACTATGGACTTGGAAAGCCACCGTGCTCTAGCTAGGCCTGCAACTTGCTACTTCCTTCGGGAATGGCACCGAGGATGCACCGGGGTTCAACTTCAAGAAGCATTTTGAGCTTCTAGCCTATAACTGCGGAGACTGAGGTCGATGTCCGTGCACCATGTGTTGTGTGTTATGTGTTCCCCGCTTTCCTATTTATGAAGAAGAAGAAGAAGAAGAAGAAGAAGAAGAAGAAGAAGAAATGATTATGGGCAACAAGCCCTTATAACTATGGATGGAGGCCTATCTTTTTTGTACTTTTGCTCAAAAACCCTTTCTGGGTTTTGCTTGAGACAACTTTTATGTTAAAATTTGAGCCTCGAGCTACCCCATACTATAAATTCGATGAAAATATAATATATAATGTAGTATTTGCTTACTTTTTTTTTTTTTTCATCCCTTTTCCCTCTATCTTATTCTAAACTTAAAAAGTAATTTACAATTTTTTAACATATGGTATATATCTATGATTTTTTTAAAAAGAATGTCGTACTTTAATGGAATAATTTTAGATAAATACCATTTACTGGTATCTCTAAAGCATTACCTTCTATATCCTCCATCTTGAATGCATTCTTCTCTTTACACACATTGATTCAGAAAGGGCCCTTCCACAGTGCTTCAAATTTGGTGTGCTACCCTGGTTTTGTAGTGCGTTCATCATATTTTAGTACTAGGCTTCCTTCCTAAAAATTTGGGTCAAAATTCTTTTTTTCTTAACCATCACTTGACTGCCTACTTGTGGCCAACCATGGCTCAAAAGGAATTTTCTTTGTCTTCCTCCATTTTGAGGAGTTCGACTATCCATACTTCCATTCTATTGATTTCCTCTATTTCCAAGGCTTTCAGTAATTGTAAGGCGGGGAGTTCCATAGAAATAGGTAAGACTAATTCCTTCCCATACACTAATTCGGCGTGGTCAAATCTTCCCACAAAGCATCCCATAGATGTTTGTGCCATTCTCTTTGTCGTTTAGATCCAATGTGTTTGACTAACCTAGTTAGGTTTTTATTTGTCAACTCCCCCAACCCATTCCCTTGTGGGTAATAGTTTGAAGAGGTCTTGAGGTAGATCCCATTCCTAATAGAAAAATATGACACCTTTGAACTCACAAAGGCTCGAGCATTGTCAGATATGATATTCTTTGGTGAACTAAACCTGGTCACCAACCCTTCTAGAAAGTTGGAAATCTCACCTTCTATAGCAACTTTTAGGGCAATAGCCTATGTCAACCTTATGAAGTAATTAGTTGTTGTGAGGATCCACTTATGGCCAGTGCTAGAGATGGGGTTTATCATTTCGACAAAGTCTAATCCCCATTGAGAAAAAGACTCTTCATTTACAATGGGACTTAAAGGAAAATTGGAATTTTTCCTTTTTCCAACAAAGAATTGGCATTGAGTACACTTTTGCACCAAATGGTGCACTTCAGAAAACATTGAGGGCCAATAGTATCCCACTCATATGATTTTTAGGGTGGTAGTTTTAGAAGAAAAACGTCCACCCTTAGGATTGTTGTGGAATTCTGATAAAACCCTTTCTGCCTAGCACTTATCTAAACATCAGAGCAATACTTTATCATAGTTTCTTTTGAATAAAATTCCCTCAAACAATATGTACCTAGTTCCTTGCAGTCGGTAGTATCTTTGTTTGTGGAATGGGAGATCCATTGGGTAATTTCATTTCTGCATGTATAGTGTTTGATCCCTCACCCAGGATTCGTCAGACTCAAATTGATTTGAGTAGACTTGATCGATCTCCTTGTCAACTTCAGAACTTGATTCTCCTGTAAGATATTCACAAAGGCTTCTTCCCTGCACCAGCTTAGTCAGTTTGATATCCACATCATATTCCAAGATCTTAGTGATCCAATTGGCTCTTTTTCAATTATCTATTCTTGAGTAATGTATTCCATTACACTCAGTTGAGCAACCAAAATGGTAATCTTATTGGCCGATACTAGGTGTTGGAACTTCTTAAGGCTCTTCAAAATGGAAAAATCTTGATTTTCTACAAATTTGTATTTGGTTTCATAACCCTTGAGGTTTCTTGAATGAAAATAAATCAGATGCTCCACATTATCTTCCCCATCCCTTTGAGTGAGCACAAAATCTATGCTATGTTGACCATTGTATACATATAACAAGAACTCTTTAGAAAAGTCTAGATTACCAAGCACTGAAGCAATGAAAATAGCCTTCTTGATTTTCTCAAAAGACACCTTACCTTCGGGGTTCCATTTGAATATAAAATTCTTCTTGAGAATTAATGTGATGGGTCTTGCGATGCTTGTAAAGTCTGAAATAAACTGGCTAATAAAATTGATCTTTCCTAAGAAAGACTATAGTCCCTTTTGATTTATTGGAAGGGGTAAATCCATTATAAATTTCACTATTTTAGAATCTATTGCAATTCCCTCCTTGGATACTATGAAGGCAAGTAGCCTTCATTGAGGTACTTTGAAAACACGTTTTTTGGGATTTAGAAAAATCCCAAACTTTTGTCATCTCTAGAAAACCCATTCTAGGTGATCAAAATGATCACCCTTCAAATTTGAAAAGACTGTCAAGTCATCCAAATAAATTAGAATGATTGAATTGATCAATCCTATGAAAGCAATGTCCATGACCTGCTAAAAAGTTGCACTAATATTTGAGAGTCCAAAGTGTATCTTTGCATATGCGAATGTTCCCCACTTGGTGGTAAACGTCATTTTATGTTGGTCAATGCCTTCCTTGACATATACCAAATTGTATCCTGAGAATCCATCAAGCAGTGAGAACATCTCTAACTTGTCCATTATTTGCAAGATTTACTCCATGGATGGCAAAGGATAATGATCTTATAGCGAGGCCCTATTCAGGTCTCAAAAATCGATGCAAAGCCGGATGTCACCATTTTTCTTCTGAACTAGTACTAGATTAGACACCCAGGTTGAGTGTTTAATCGAGTAAATGATTCAAGACTCAATTAATTTAGTGAGCTCTTGTGCCATCAGTACCTCGACCTTCAGATTAATAGGCCTCTACTTCTGTCAGACTGGTTTTGACTCTTCCATCAAGTCAATGGTATGTTGGATTATACTTAGATCATATCCTTTGAGATCATCATAGGTCCATGCTATAAATCCATCATACTTAAAACACAGATCCCTTAACCTTTCTTTATCTTCCCACTAGACATTCATTCTGACCTTCAACTTTCTACCTTTTTCTGACATCCAACTCTTCATAATCCTTTTCGTTGATTGTGAACCTTTGCTTGCCATTCCTCACATCTTCATAATCAAAGAGATTCTCAAGGTAAATTAAACCCTGTGGGAGCTTATTTCCTTTTAGCTGAAGGAATTTCCCTTCTAAAGATTGAACTTCTAGTTCTGAACAGTTAGAAACTCCTTCCGACTTTTGGATAAAAGTGGCTATCTAGGTGTCATTCTCAAACACTTAACAATTCTGGTCGTTGTCAAGAATTGATGGTTAGACAACAATATGAATCACACTCTACTTTGAGTCAAGAGCCAACTCAAACTATGACCTAATAGAATCCATCTGATCTGATATACTGTTCTTGGATTGGGGAATCACTTGCACATTGAAAACTACAAATACTTCAATTAAATCCCATATCTGATGTTTGTAGGCTTTCATCCTCATATTTTTAGTACCTGCTTGCCCTTAGACCTAACTCACTATTAACTTGAAATATCTGAACACTTGCAACCTCTTTGTGCCCATCCGCTCAGCAAGAAACAGACCATAGATCAAGGCTTCATATTTCGTGTCATTATTAGAGCATGGAAACTAGAATTGATAGGCCTTGAGAGTCTTTGATCCTATTAGAGACAACAATTGGACTCCTACTCGAGAGCTATCTTTTCATTTAGCATTTTCAAAGTATAAGGTCCATGGACTATTATCCATTGGATCATTATAGATTTCTTGATCTTTCATCAATTTCAGATGAACCAGGTCATCATCAAATATTACATATGTACCCAGTCCTGTGGCATGGAAATTTCCAAACGGGTCAAAGTTGATGAACTGGTTAAGGAGAACTTCTTCTTCAGAGGTCTGCTCACTCATATCTTCTTCATCTTCCAACATTTCCACACAATATCCATCTTGCCTTGAAAAAGAGGTATGCGCTACTTAAAAAAAGAGGACAACATTGTCCGCTATATGTTCGGGGTGCAAAGATTCTAAAAAAATCTTCATCTTTTCCCCATGCTTGGTTCTTAATATCAAATGGGACCAATCCAATGCCAAATATCCACCCAGATTCATGATGAAATCTCTAGAAAGACACATCCTGAAGATCGAGGGAATTTCTATTAAAACTACCTCTTCCAAGACTATCTAGCTTGGGCACGAAAAGAGGGTTAAGGATAGATCTTTTATATGACCGACTATCAAAATGTTCTTTCCATCTAACTGCATGATTCCCTTTTCCAAAGGTTCATATTTGAGCATTAAGGAATCAACCACTTGCTTTGGCATGATTTTGTACTCGCTCCTAAGTCAATCATATTTTTGTGCAAAATTTTATCTCCCATAATTAATGTTAATAAGAAAGAAGTGGGCTTTGGATTGCTTACCTCTTTCTCTTTTGCTTCATCCATGTAATTTGTATAAGTTGTAGGCTTCAGAATTTGAGGATCCAACATGGGTTGTTTATCTTTACTTTGATCACACGGTGGGACTTCATCTATCTATAGTCTTAGATCTTCAGTTTTCAATGCTTCCTGAAGCAATGTCTTCTATTCGAGGATAGATATAACATCCCATAGAGACACATTGGTAGGTACCTTCTTCAATTTCTCCACTGCATTGAGCATTCCAACTGGCGAGATCTTTGGTTTGAATGGTGGAATCTCTCTCGGCTTCAGAGGAAGACAATCCGTCACGAATGGGTTTAATGTCTTATCAGGCAATTTTTTGAGTGACAGTGGAATTTGTTGTTGCTGAGTAGGCTAAACAATTGGTTGAGGAATTTGTCTTTCTTTTAACGATGGTTGGCGAGGCTGAAAATGGGGTAAAGCTTGTGGCACGTATTCTCCGATAAGCCTTCTCTTGGATCTAGTATTGTAGTCTAAATGTACTTGCAAAGTGCTAGTTGTTAGAGCTTCATTTGTGAACACTACATCTTCTTCCATCCAAGAAAATAGTGCTTGATTAGGTGCAATTTCTCACTCTTGTTCCATGGACATCCCTTGCATTTGTGCTTTAAATAAGGCATTCTGCATCTTGGAAGACTCATATCCTTTTGCATTTGGTTGCACTCCTTTGTTCCTTTGCTCTTCGATCCTTTGTGGTAGGTTTCCTTTGGGAAAATTTTGAGGTATATGACTATCATTGTAGGGAAAACACCATGCATTTTCATCATCTGCCAAGTTATTTTGACTCAGAATCAACTCCTTGTTGTGGTTGTCCTTAACCGTCTGTAATGGCATAGTGACCAGGACTATTTGATTGGTGAAATCCGTTTGTTGACCTCCCCAACCCGAAGGTCCTTTGTATGTAATTTTTTGATTCTATTGATAGAAGGGCCTCCCTCCCTAGTAAGTCTAAGTGGCTTGCTTCAAAGGAGCAACTTGATGTTGCTTGATAAGTACTAGCTCATTAGCGAAAGATCACATCAGACTCTTCATATCATTAAGGTCTATTGCTACAGAGGAAGAACATGACATGCTCAATTGTGTGGTAGGTTATATGTACATAGATTGGGGTGGAGCTGAGCCCATCATCTATGTCGTGGAAGCATTCTGAGTAGACTCTTCTCAAAGTGGAGTGCCTAATATTTCTGTAAAAATAGCCATCAAAGGTCGTGGCCAAATATTTCCCGCATCTATCAGACTATTATTTGTGCATACTACCACCTCATAGGCATCAGGTAAGGTATCTCATCCCATGAAAGTTATCAAAACCATGATATCTAAATTGATGGCTTTTAAGTAGAACATGAATGCCATGGTAGATTGAGGTCATGTAGTCATTGGGATCCTCTACTAGGTTTTTTTAAACCTCCAATGTTGAAGTCGCTCATAGCTTCGTACAGGGCTCTTTTGATGGTAATTAGTTGGTGTAGTAGTGATGAACGATTTCCTTTCTCCAAAAAATGTTTGAAAATATTTTCTATGAGGTCATCCCATGAGCTAATGGAACCATAAGTTAGAGATATATACCAATATTGAGCCTTCCCTTTGAAAGAGTTGGCCAAAAATCTCATAGAAATATTCTCCTCCACAATATTATGCACCCTGCATACTTTCACTACGTCTTGGAGGTGATCAAAATGGGTTTTAAAGTCCTCCCCAGAGTTTTAGAATAGTCTTGAGGGCATTAGCGGGTATGGCAGGCCAGACATCAAGAGGATTTGGTGACAGTAGTGTACTACCATTGTCCAAGGTTACAAAGTATTTAGGGGCAGGAGGGGGTGTATGGGCCATGGGAAAAAATTACCTATAGATCGGGTAAACTAGTATTCTTATTTGGAAACTTTGACCTCTAGTCGAAGTAGATAAGGCTCTAAACTCTAGACTCTTACTTCTTACTCTACTGCTTCTCACAAGTGATAAAGAACCTATCAATCATCTTCTCCTAGGTATCGAGGATGGTAGCTAGGAGTACTAAAAGTTACCCTTCGAAGATTATCTTGTTTGAACGCTAGGCATGAAACCTCTAGTTTCCTTCCTTGGTCTGATTTAGAAATATTTTTGACTTCTAATCAGGCCTTTAGAATTTGTCCCACCGATCATGCTAGAAAAAGAACTGTTGATCATCAAAGCTTGCGCCTCTCCAACAATCTTATGGGAAATTCACTGAGTGGGGGAACAATATGGGCCTCACTGAATACCTCCTGGATTTTTGTAGAAAGTTGGCTCTTCTCAGAATTTGGGAAAAGAGTAGAAAGAAATGTAAATAGAAAAATATTAGAAGTGGCGATGTGCCGATTCTTTTACAACATTTCAAAACCAAAATTTTCCTTCTATGAGTGACATAATAGACACAAAACACTGCATCTCTTCATTGTTGGGAAGAGAACAAACAGTTAAGGCTAGATACAAGCATAGATGCAGTCATTCAATGCATCTGCAAGAAGTGCGTGTTAAGATTCGACCAAACATAGAAGTTTAAGAATTAATAGAAAAACATTCAAAAGAAACAAAAAGTCTTCCTCCTAATATAGCATATCATGAAGAAACGATGGTCCTTCAAGGAAAAAAAAGAAGTCCAATGACATAATCTAGTTTTTATGGATTATAACTTACTCATATACACAAATAGCATGGAAATCTGATAATCAATCTATTCAGATTAGGCAAGACACAG